>CBVK0101537450.1:12459-23732 GCA_900067695.1 Picea abies | reverse complement strand
AAGAGACTTCTTCTTCTAAAAGGTAACAACACTCTTCTTATTTCTTGTACATATCTTGTATATCTATCTCTTGGAAGATAATATGTTCCAAGAAGAACTATACCCATGGAAGAACAAACAAGATGAAAATGGATATCACTAGATAATACACATGAAAGGATGAAATACAAATCATGTGGAAGCTACTAAGCCGAATCAATTATGAAGAGACTTGGAAGAAGCAAAGACAGAAAGAAGTCAACAATCGAGAGGAAATTGGAAAAAGACTTATGACGTTTTGTAGAAGACAACAAGACAAAAGCGTGGATTCTATTAGACAACAGAGCCAATTATATATTGCAGAAGACAATAAGGGTGCAGATGGAAGCGTGGACTCTGTTAGACGGAGGGAGTCTATTATATGCACTCTTACATGAAGCAAGGGTTAGGAGGGAGCTAATCCTATGATCCATTGAAAATGATGAAGTATATATCCATGGTAGTAACCATGAAAGACAGTATGTGTTTAGTTCAAGAAGTCTTCCTCGAAGAGAAGCCTTAAAGTATCCCTGGTTGTCCATCCAGATCCGTGATCCTATGATGAAAGGAAGAAGTGAAATCTCTAGGGCATGGAATCTATAAGAAACTCCTTGGACCCAAGAGCTAAAGAAGAACATGAAGAAGAACATGAGGATTTCAAGAAAGAAAGAGAAACCAGAACAACCAGTCATTGTATCAAGAATCACAAGATTACCAGACTGATATGAACTCACTAAGAGCAATCAAGCAGAAGAACTGAAAGTCGTAATAAAGAACAGTGTATGGAAGACTTATGAATAAAAGAATTGCAAGACCCAGAACTAGAGGTTCTCCCAGATGGAGGGAGAAGACTATGATGATTACTTGTTCCAGCAAACCAAAATTATCTCTACATGAGTCATTATATCATCCGCAACATCCATGAGTTGGGGCTCTACATCAGATGAATACAAAGAAATGTTCTCCAAAGAAATTGAATAAAGAACGTATGAAGAGCAATATCAACACTTTGAGGCATACCAGAAAGAGACCCTTGTATGCAGATAGAAGAAGTAACTTGGTGGAAGAACATCCAGTGCACAACAGAAGCGTGGTGAAGATTTCATATAACATCAAGATGACTACTCAGTAGATCATATCTTATGATGACAAAAGAAGTGCCACATGGATATGTTCCAGTTTTCGAACTATGATATACTCTATTGTTCAGATCTACACGAAGCCTTCACAGTGTTCCAGACTAAAAGTACATTTGAAATCAAGCATTACATTATCCATGATGAAGTCCAGAAAGGAGAAAATGATTTCTCCAATACATATCTCCACAAATGAGCAGATAAGCAGACATTTTGGTAAAGCTTCTATCCAAGATGAAAGAGTTTGTGTACTCAAGCTGGAGCTCATGGAAACAACTTCCTTATTGAAAAAGGAAGAAATGACTCCCAGGTTGGGAGGGAGCACTGAAAATATTATTGAAGACATTCATTGAAAAATAGTCCATCTAGGACAGATGCTTTCCTGTTCGGAAAGTGGATTGAGATTTCTGATGGACAATGACTTCCCATTGTGGTTAACATGGGAAGTAGTCTGATAGTTGATGTATCATAGACAACGACTTCCCATTGTGGCTAACATGGGGAGTGGTCTAGGGCAGTCTCTCTTCTTGAGAGTTACTCAAGAAGACTGGCCCGCCTCACCGGACAACGATTTCTCATTGGAGGAATGGTCCGTTTTGGAGGTTGATGCAAGACAGTATTTTCCTCTTGTGGTTAACAGAGGAAATGGTCCGGACAGTCATTCATTAGGGTTTATACATTCTCTCCAAAGTGCACTTTGGTTAGTGTAGGAGGAATGGCCCAGGGTGGGGAATGGTCCAGGCTCAACAATCAAGGATAGACATTCCTTAGGGTTTATACATTCTCTCCAGGGTGCACTTTGATTAGTGTAGGAGGAATGGCCCAGGGTGGGGAATGGTCCAGGCTCAACATTCCTTAGGGTTGTACATTCTCTCCAAGGTGCACTTTGATTAGTGTAGGAAGAATGGTCCAGGTTTAGAAGACAGGACATGCTTTCTTCCTTACTTGAGAAGAATAGTCCAGATATCTCATTATTCTACTCTGAGGCAGATATTATTTTAGAGCTCACGGATGTGAGTGAAGGATTGGCCCAGATGATTCAGTTTATATCATAACATTGTTTCTGTGCAGGTTTCTATCAGATGTTTGTTATGAAGACTATATGACAGTAGATGTAAACTACTGTGGTGGATATGTTCCACTGTTCATGAGGCAGATATTCTTTCAGAGCTCACAGATGTGAGTGAAAGATTGGCCCAGATGATTCCGTTTATATCATAACATTGTTTCTATGCAGGTTGTTATTAGATGTTTGTTATGAAGACTGTATGACAGTAGATGAAGACTATTGTGGTGGATATGTTCCACTATTTGTGATTATACGTTGTTGATCAAGTACTTGTGTGTTACTTGGTGTGGTCGTGTACCACTAGATTGTAGTTATGTACTACTATGGATAGACACAGTTGTGTTCTATTCTTGTTCTAATTGCCTTGAATACTATCAACAGTTTATTGGAGATAATCATCATCCAGACGAATGATGAACAGAGATTTTCCAGACGGAAAATAGTTCAGAGCATTATAAGAATGACTCTTGTATCACTCTATGGTGTGAGTGACTAATCCTGCATCATGTATGATTACTCAGATGAAGTATGGTTTCGAGAGATGATGCAGTTGATGGTGATGGTGATGCTCATGATCCAGTCATGAGATAGTCTAAACGACTATGTTGATGCTACCGGGTAAATGGTATGTTTTTGTGCTCAAGACCATTACCTATAATACCTCCCTAGCTAGGAGGGAGTGTTAATATTATGGTAGCTACGAGAGGTATTTACCTCCACGTGTGAACCTTACGAGAATAGGAGACTCCGAAAAGAAAGAGAAAACCCTAATGAGTTGGTTAATAAACCTAGAAGTCTTGTCAGCTCAAGAAAATAATTTATATTAGGTTATTAGCCTCCAAGAGAAGAAGTCGGCCAAAATTAATAATAATATATTGAACAGACATATACCCAGAAGGAGAAGTTGTCCCCAGCAAATCTGGAAAAACCACTATAAATACAAGGCACCAGTTCTCATTTAACACATCTCAGAATTGCAGAGCAGCAACTGGTGCGCACTGCAATTCCCAGTTTGGTGCGCACATGTGGAGGAGAGTTGCAGGTGCTGCTACTGCAACAACCAGTTTTCAGTGTTGGCTTGGACTATCTCTTGGCTAGGGTTTGGACTATCTGATCAGCTATTGTTGGTGCGCTATCCTTGAAGGAAGATGCGCTACACCTTGTTATCTAGCCTAGGGTTTGCTTCCAGAGTAATTCTCAGTCATGGTTAAGGTACTCGGATGGTGGCTTCAGCCTATGGTTGGGTGATGAGGGTATCGTCAATGGTAAAACGAGCACACAATCTTCTATATTCTAACACTCTTGTGCCTCCTTTCTCAGTATGATCGGTCTCGAATGGCCCGACCCTCGATTAGAGTAAGCAGGAGAAGCAAAGACGTAGGTTAATGGTTCAGTTGACTAAGAAAAGGCTATGGTAGAAGTAAGGGTAGCATAGGTCATAAAGAGATAGGTAACAAAGTCTCCTTGCTCGGTCTGCTCGGTCTCGGATGGGCTTGTTTGCTTGAAGAAGGGTAATTGATTTGAATTATGTTTCCGCCTTAAAGAAAACCGGCCTTAATTAAGAAATCTCGCCTTACCAAACCCTGTCTCAGCCTTAAGGCATATGGGTGAAATCGAATTATGTTTCTGCCTTAAAGAAAATCCACCTTAATTAAGAAATATGCCTTACCAAACCCTCTCTCAACCTCATTAAAGCCTATGGGTGAAATCGAAGGTTATTTCTACATTTGCATATTGAGTAGAGTAGATATAAAAAAATAAGTAATAATTATTTGAATTAAAGGATTTTAGTATTTGTTTTTCTAAATTGTATTAAGAATAGATATTTACTCTTTGATTTTTTTATGAAGGGGTAATTTATTTTAGTAATTATCACTATAAAAATTATGAAACTTAGGTGGAAAGATGGGAAAATAACCCATACATGAACCAATAATTAGTATTAAGGTCTAACCAATGTCAAGGGATATGAGGGCCCTAAATGACACTTCTTAGGCCGATTCATCATGAACAACACCTAGAAACCATAACACAATTCCTCTCTAGGGGGTCTTTAGCATCAGAGTTGGATAAGGACACCATTAGGAGGTTTTTTGCAGTAAGGATGGGTAGAGAGGCCTTAACCAACAAATCACTCATTTTTAAGGCTTCCTTAAAGGCCTCCAAGCTGTAGGATATGGGTGCTATGAGTAGGTTTTGTTCCCTAGAAATGGGTCTTAACACCTAAAAATGGTTAAGGGAGGAGTAAAAGACTTAAGCCATAATTGAACTTTCTCAATTTCATGTGCCATGAACAACACCTAGACCATCATATTTTATATGTTTTGCATACTATATACATATGGGTCTCGTGGCCTTGACCATGGTTGTGGTACGGAAACAAGCCTCAAGCCCTTAACCTACATGGTCAAGGGAGGGAAACAACAAATCAAGCCCCAAACATATCATATTTAGCTCAAGCACAAGGAAAAAGTCCTCAGGTCACCACAGAAGACCATGGATGCAGGGTGAGCAAGTTGTCATCCAGAGCCTTGAACAAGTCCTCAAACCAACTTAACATAACTTAATTGGCCTTTAAGAGGGATATATGCATCATGATTAGGTTTTTTACATTGAATATGGGTGTAGAGGCATAAACATGGCAAGTTGGAAACAATGGCCTAAATCCTTAACTAAACCTTCTCAAGCTCATGAACCACCATCGACAACACCTAAAAACCATGACACTAGTCCTCTCTAGGGAGTCTTTGGCATCCAAGTTGAATATGGGTTACATTATGAGGTCTTATTGATAATCATGGATGGGTCTTAGGTTCATGACTATAGTTGATGAAAGGAAACAAGAGTCTTCAACCCTAAACCTTGCTTCTCAAGCTCAAGAACCATAGACAAGTATTCAAACCGCCACATATGACCTATTCACCTCAAAGTGGAATTTAGGACTATGAATAAGTTAGTTTTGAACCAAGAATGGGCCTCGAGGTATAACCAAGGTCAAGGGAGGGAAACAAGGGAGTACTTGTTCCCTAAGTGAACATTCTTAGCTTAACTTATATGAACAAGAACTACAACCCACACAACTTCTCAAGATATAGTGTTGGACGAGTCCTTGAGCCATCACATAGGACCCTTGTAGGTTATTTTTGGACTATTTGAGGGATACAAGTACCATTATTAAACCAAAACATATGCCCTAAATAAAAATGTGTCAGACCCCCCATTAAGAATGGTTCTCAGGGTTGTAGTTGTTCTTTAGAATCAAACGCAGGATATAATGGTGCCATGAGTAGGTTTTGTACAATATAAATGGTTCTTGAGGGCTTAACATGTAGGTTAAGGGGGAAAGAAGGGTCTTAAGCCCTAACTGGACTTTCTTGATCTCAAATGCCATGGTTAGGCCGGGAGGAAAAAACTTGGACCTTATTCCCTAAACATCACTTCTTAGGATCAATCACCATGAACAACACCTGCAAATTACCACAACACAAGCCCTATCAGCTAAGGGGTTTTTAGCATCAGAGTTGGAATATATGGATTCCATTAGGAGGTTTTGTGCACTGATTATATATCATAGGATCTTGACCATGGTCGAGGAAGGAAAACAAGTGGTGCCTCAAGATATTGTTGAATATTGTTGAGCTCGAGAGCCTGGAATGACTAGTGCTCCATCCAACACATGAGTTCATTGTATGAGTTGTTTGCAAGCCTATGAGTGTGTTATATGAGTTAATAATTAACACAGATGCATGTTAGAGGTAAGGGGTTACAGGGGTTAATTTATAGAGGATAGTGGTTATGAATTATAAGGGTATAAAGGTTATACAAGTGATGGGTTATATTAGGGTTTAGGTGTGATTGAGTTATAATAGTTAGGTGTTAGGTGTCTTAAGGTAATCCCTTAATTAATCTACCAAAACTTGATTATAGCCTAATATATCATCAAGAATAGACATTAATACTAAGCCCATCATGACCTACTATGGGGTGTGTGTAACATCCCCGACCACCAACAGGTCAGGCAATGTCACTACTCCTGCAGCTCTACTGCTCTATTTTGATCTGTGATAGCTCCAACCTTAAACTATTGGGTTATGCCACACAGAGATACTTGCGGAAAAACATACACATCAATATAAACATAGAATGACTATTCTACATATATATAACATATTAATGCGGAAATAACAGTAAGCCTACACATGCAGCATATACAACATATACAGGCAATACTCATCATTTACAACATATGTACCATTACACAACATGTAAATGAACATAAAAGTGGTACTTATCTTTTATTAGAAGACCACCAACCACCTGCAGACCTTCCACAAACCTCCCAGCCATAGACCATGCTGGTCATCATGCTCAGCAGTGGGTCACCCTCGAGTTGGGACTAAGCTCCACCTAGGGCAAGGGAATCCTAGACTAGGCTGAGGTTATCGGAACACTGCACAGTGAAACCAGAAGGATTCTCTCCAGGAGCCTTCTTACGTCCACTACTCAAGGAATCTCATTCCCCGCATGCCTATTCCACCCATGAGTATATACCTTCACAAGAACAGTCCATCGGTGCTTCATATCCCTCTCTGGGTCTCGGCACCAGGCTGGATCAGGAATTCTCAGAGCTCTGTAGCTGGTGTTGGACTCTCTCTGGGATAAAACCACTTCCCAGGAGACTCTCTCACCTGGAGAGAGTTACTCACAGGCCTGACAACCTGCCTCTTCTACCACAGGCCTGACAACCCTCTTCTTTAGCACACTCCTCGACTCAGCTCCAACCAGGTGAGGACAACAGTAACGGTTCAATACTCATTCACACAGGAATGACAAAAGGTAGCAAGCCACACTCAGTCCAGGAACTGCGTGGCCACAACAACCCACAGTTATGACACCACACGACACAAACATATATGGGATGATCGGGCTTCACGGAAGATGCAGCTAAGTCCGTCAGTTTTCCCATGGGTTTTCACTAGGTTCGTGACTAGGAAACAATGCAGAGGTTGATTGCAGAGGAAAAACGGGTTTAGACTCTGAATGGTCAAATCCCCAGCGAACTCATGCAGAGGTTAGAAGAATGGCAAGCGAACCCAGGCAGAGGATGGGAGAATGGGAAGCGAACCCAAGTGGAGGATGGGAGAATGCAAGAGCGAACCCCCAACATGACTGACTTCTTCAGCTTAAACTGCATGCGCCCAGGTCGACATCTGTCTTCCTGGAGCTACATGAACTCCATTTTGCATACGTTCCTTTCCCAAGAACTTGGGACAACACTTGATCAATTGACCACCTTAGCCTTTTAGGAAATAATAATAAATTATTATCGCCTTTAGAGGTAAGCCCACTAGCTTAGCCCCTAGGCCCACACACTTAGCCTCCTCCCTTACCCAACCTTGTGGAAGCTTAGTCCCCCATCACTCTTTCTTTGTGGTCAGTCTACACGCAGCGATGTTTATATTTTATTAATGATCTACATAATTACATATACAAAATCAGGCTCCTAGCCTTTAACACTTAGGCTCTCCGGCCTAATAAACACATAATCCCACCAGGTTATATACACTTGGCTCACCAGCCTATAAACATGATTACAATTCATAATAAAACTGGGGCACTACCAGGGGATATTACAATCCCCTCCCCTTATTTTTGCATTATCCTCAATGCAACTCTTTACACAACATCAACAAGATTTCCCAAATCTTCAAATAGATGCAGGGATTCTGCCCACACAACATCCTCATGCTCCCATGTCGTGTCCTCAGGACCGTACCAAGTCCATTAGACCTTTACAAGCCCTATGGCTAGATTCCGGAGCTGTTTGCTCTTCCGGTCCAATATGCGCATCGGATGCACTTGCAAGACACCTTCTTGCTCCACCTGAATCACATTCCAATCGATTACATGATTAGCATCGGGTATATATATTTATTAAGCAATGAATATGAAACACATTATGTACAGTCATGGATGCAAGTAATGCAAGCATATATGCAATGTATATATATGTATATACAGACAATTTTAATAACATTATAACCTGTATACAACATACACAACATACAATAAATAGAGAATTGTACTTATCTTTTGATTGAGAAGACTTCCATATAAACATGGTATAGGCCAAGGTACCAAACCTCAACAACACTCCAACGAACCAAACCTCAGCAGCACTCCAACCAACGGTCTCTCATTCCCCACATGCCTGTCCCACCCCAGGAGTGTACACCTTCACTGTTACACAGTCCATTGGTTGCTACACCTCCCTTTCCTTGGGCTTCAGCAACAGGGCAGACCAGAAATCTCAGAGCATCGTGGCTCAAGGAGTTCCAACTGCCCTCAGAGGTCTCCAATCAGCATCTTCTCGAGCTACTCTTTGTAATCAACATTCTGACTTTAATCCACATCATCTCCTCTGCATCACCCATATGCAGTTATCACGAGAAAACATAAAATAATTCATTTAGGAACTCCAACTTAGTTCAAAAAGGAATTCAACTTTTTTTCTCAAAACAAGAAATTCCATTTCATAATTCTTCTTGGATGTCATCATATTATGAATTCACCCATCCTTGTGGTTTTCCACAGGCATCAAACTGCATACCATTTTTCCTGTAATGCTTCCTCTTGCATACAACCAATAAATTGTCAGTATTTTCTGTACATCATAATCCAACATGTACAACACCTTATGCAATGATCTTAGAATTGCCTACACCTAGCAATTCAATCACAATTACCAAACAATTTAAATAAATAGAATGACTCATCATTCTATGCATATGCATGTTCATAATTAGTAACAGTAAGTTTATTATTTCAATTTTCTGAACATAAAATTTTTTGTAGTCTCTATTCATGTGACTACATGGCTTGCAACTTTCCTGTTGCAATGTTTAACAGTTCCTTAAATGTTCTCAACCTCATAGGTTAGCAACATTTCATCCATTAGTATAATTATTTCCATGCCAAAAACATATATGCATGTACTTACAAAATGCATTCATCCAAGTGCATTTAAGTATACAATTCCATCAAATATGAGTGCAACTCTGCCCCTTACTAGACATGAGTACAACTCTCAATGCCTATTTATTCAGTGCACCCTTGTATTGAATTACATAATGATTTCCATCTCAGTCATGTATCTCACCATCCATAAGTTGGAATTCTGGCCAATGTGTTGCCACATTCTCCACACACCTTCTATTGTCTTCCCAATTAATTGGATGCCTTCCTTTTCGACCCGAACACTACACCAAGAATATAATTTTGTGGTATTCATTAGTGTTAGCAAAAAGGTTGCAGTCCAAGTTTTATTTAAAGGTAGGAAGATTTTTAGTACCTGTGTGGCTCATAACCTTTCCATATCCGTACCTTGCCATATCCAACCATGTTTTAGTCTCATACATGACTAGCTTACCGTCATTCATTCTTATAACAAGTTCTTATCTTTTAATTATTTGGTTATTTCCCCATAACCAAATTAACATGACATTCTACTATGTCAGTGTGTGCATTCAGAAGCTAAAAAGCTTTGAATTAATACAGGCCTCCAACCTTTACCACTTCCAGTGGTATGCATTCAATAATATAATCATGTGATTTTATAAAATAACTATGGCTGAAGAAATTCTTACCAAAACTTCCTTTCAGCAATTATGCAAAAAGAGTGATAAAAATTCATACCTGCATGACTGCCATTAATGAATTTTTATACTACCTGAATATTTGATGGCAGTAGAAGCTTTCATGCTTCTTTTATAAAACTTATAACCAACACTTCAACCCTCTGTTGCTTCCTTCCTTATGCAACAACATCACCAACAACACTTGCAAACATGCAAGCATTATTTCCTCTGGCTGACCCAACGAGCCATAACATACTTGTTGCCACAAAAATTGCAACAACTTCTTTCTCCCTATAAAACTTTTTCTTGTTGATCACAGAAGTATTCAATTCTTCCCGGATTCCTGAATCTTCTTGTGCTCCCACTGTGATCACTGTGCATGATTATTTCTGCCCTGAGCACTTTCGACGTAGTGCCCCCACCTCAGCGGGCTCTGCTGACCTCCCGGTCAATGGATCTTCAACTCTCGGAGCTAAGGCAGCTCTTCGGGTCCCTACTAGAACCTCCACGAAACAAATCCATAGGCCTTGCGCGAAACCTCACCCGCGAGAACTAGCGGAGGGTGCAAGCTTCCTCTACGTGACCACCGGCTATGACCACGTGCCTATCCAAAAGGTGTTTCGGGATTTCGCGTACCGGTTGTTTCGATATGAGTCACCCTCGACTCTCTATATCCCTGAAATCCAAAATAAGAGACTAGCGTGTGCTAGCTCTTCTCTTAACTTCCATCGGTGTGACCTCTAGCTATGACCTCAGGCCCAGCTTCTGAGCCCTACGGGACTTTACCCTTCACGAATTTCGAGGATTAGCTCTCCTCCTTTCTCCCGAGGTTCAAACTCCCAAACCCCATTCACCTCATATCAACGGTCCACAGCTTTCCGGGTTCGACGGTCCATATTAATTCCTCGTGAATCAGCAATTCACGTTTCGGGGTTTCGCAAAATAGTTCCCCTCTTTTCTTCTGATATCTAGTTTTCTGAAATCCACGTGAGTCAGATCCAATGAATCACAGCTCCTCGTAATCCAACGGTGTGGATCCTTTCTCATGAATCGAGACTTCACGGTTTGGGAAATTATAAAATGGTTCTCTTCCCCTTTCCAATTTTCGACTTCACGAAATTCAAGTGCATCAGATCAATGGCTCACACTCACCGTGATTCAATGGTCTAGATCTCTCCTCGCGAATTGGATGTTCACATTTCAGTATTTTCGAGAGCAACTTGCTCTATTCTCCCAACTCCCGATTTCCGATTTCTCGATGAAAGGAATCAACGGTTCGATCTTCCTTGAGATCTACAGTTTGTTGCCTCTCCTAAGCTTTCGAGTGCTGAATGACGCCTAACGTTATCCTCCTTGTAGTTTCTTTTGATCTAACGATGCACGACTCTCGACACTTCTCCCTCCAAGGATTCC
>CBVK0101537450.1:0-11798 GCA_900067695.1 Picea abies | reverse complement strand
AAAAAAAAAAAAAAAAACATGATTACAACTCTTGTCTTTCACAAACACTTTACAATGAAAATTCGTCTAAAGACCAAGAAGTCTCTCTCTCGCCTTCTTTATTCTATATGAAGACATCTTTAGAACTTTTTATGTTTTAATGTAACCATTACATTTGGATTCCTCTTTCCGAGACCTTCCCAATCACAACTTCCTTGCTCAATTCTGAACCTTGAGTAGAAAGCTATGATCCTTTAAAACTTGTGCTTCTTCTCCGATGCACTTCTTGTGCAACAATCTCTTTTCTCTAAGCTAATGGCTCTTAGATATTTGCTAGACCCTATCACAAAGTTCGAGGTCTTTGGTATTCTTTTGATGCGGGTTCGAACCAGACGAAACCCACCTGCTTCCTTCCTAACCCTTTTCCCTTCTTTAACACAGTTTTCGGGCACTATCCCTTGTTCTCTCAGCCCCCGACCCACGCAACCATGGGTCGTGATCAAGCGCTAGATCAATAGGTGCTTACCCGGGACTTCAGCTTTAGAAGTTTTCAAAGCACAACACAACAATCTCTTGGAGTTTTGAGTTACCGAACTCACGAAGTAGGGTGGATCAACAGTCCACGTCTACCTAACATCCAACGACTGACATTCGCTGTGGAACTTTTGTCATCAAAGCTCGGGACTTTGGAAGTTTGTGCATCAACACATTTTGAACTGTTAATATCCGAACATTACCTGTCATATTTTGTGATGTCATTACGTTACATCACTTAATGTTTTCCCAATTGTGGGGCATGCAACGGTGGTTTTGGAGTAACCCTCCTTTCATCCCACAATTCTTTTGATGCTAGCATGTAACCCCTTGGTGAAACCACGGTTTGGATTGCGGGACCGCCTTGGAGAATTAGCTTCCATGCAACTTGGGTCCTCGCAATGCCTTATGGCTGTTGATCTTGATGTATCGTGATCAACACCATTGTGGGTCCTCCGACTTTTAACTGCGTTACGTAACCTCAGGCCCCACTAACCCTGCTCATACAGGATGCTACAAGGCAAAATACTAGCGGCTGATACGTGGCCCATTCAAATGGGTGACACGTGTCACGTTCAGAACATAATTTCAAACTTCTATGGGTTCAAAACCCACTGAAACGGGGCACACAACCCATGTGTCCACGTCAAACCAAGTGACATCACCATGCCATGTCACTTTGGAGTTTCGGACTTCGGAAGTTCTTACTCTTGCTTCCTTCCAGTATTTCGAAATCCGAAATTACGAACCTCTTTATCTTTCGCTCTTGGTTTGATCTAATGGTAATACTTCTCCTCAGATCTACGGTGTAGATCTCTCCTCTGGACTTCGGAGTTTCGAGTTTTAGCCTTTCTCTTAGTTTGCATCAACTTCACCGAAGTCATGAAGTCCTAAGGGCTTCCAGGATAACCCTTCTACACCTTCTCCAGATCTCACGGTCGTAAAGGCTTTCCCTTCCTTCCGAACAGATCCTACGGTCCCAACACCACCAGTGTTGTGATCTCTCTCCCTGTGGCCAAATACCACGTAAGTTGCGGTTTTACAATATCGCTACTCCTCCTAGGCTTCGTTTCTCGAACCCCTTTCTCCTTAGAGGGTTGCTTCGACACTTAGTTGACTTTCAGATCTATGCACTCCTTGCAACAAATCTTCGCATCCCTTTACGAGAAAACTCAATCTATTTCTCTTGAGATTTTTGAGTCAAAGACTCTATTGATGCACACCTTGCACCCAGAGACACTCTGAACCTCAAATTTTGTCCCTTTCGACAAAAATTCACTTTGAAATCTTTGTCTCGTTAGCCACTAACATGGCCCATCCAGGCTTAGTGTTGTAACCATGCTTTGATACCAATTTGTAACATCCCCGACCACCAACAGGCCAGGAAATGCCACTACTCCTGTAGCTTTACTGCTCTATTCTGATCTGTGACAACTCCAGCCTTAAACTACTAGGCTATGCCACACAGAGATACTTGCGGAAAAACATACACATCCATATAAACATAGAATGACTATTCTACATATATATATAACATAATAATGTGGAAATAACAGTAATCCTACACATGCAGCATATACAACATATAAAGGCAATACTCATCATTTATAACATATGTACAATTACATAGCATGTAAATGAACATAAAAGTGGTACTTATCTTTTATTAGATGGCCACCAACCACGTCCAGACCTTCCACGAACCTCCCAGCCATAGACCACGCTGCTCATCACGCTCAGCAATGGGTCACCCCCGAGATGGGACTAAGCTCCACCCAGGGCAAGGGAATCCTAGACTAGGCTGAGGTTACCGGAACACTACACAGTACAACTGGAAGGATTCTCTCTAGGAGCCTTCTTACGCCCACTACTCACAGACTCTCATTCCCCACATGCTTGTTCCACTCGAGAGTATACACCTTCACAAGAACAGTCCATCAATGCTTCATCTCCCTCTCTGGGTCTCAGTAACAAGCCGGATTAGGAATTCTCAGAGCTTCGTAGTTGGTGTTGGACTCTCTCTGGGAGAAAACCACTTCCTAGTAGACTCTCTCACTTGGAGAGAGTTTCTCACAAGCTTGACAACCTGCCTCTTGTACCACAGGCCTGACAACCCGCTTCTTCAGCACACTCCTCGACTCAGCTCTAGCCAGGTGAGGACAATAGTAACGGTTCAACACTCATTCACACGGGAATGACAGAAGGCAACAAACCACACTCAGTCCAGGAACTGTGTGGCCATAATAACCCATAGTTACGACACCACACGACATAGACATATATGGTATTCTTAGGCTTCATGGAAGACACGGCTCAGTCCGTCAGTTTTCCCACGGGTTCTCACTGGGTTCGTGACCAAGAAACAATGCAGAGGTAGATTGTAGAGGCAAAACGAGTTCATACTCTGAATGGCTGAATCCCCAATGAACTCACGTGGAGGTTGGAAGAATGGGAAGCGAACCCAAGCGGAGGATGGGAGAATGGGAAGCAAACCCAGGCGAAGGATGGGAGAATGCAAGAACGAACCTCCAACACGGTTGACTTCTTCAGCTTTAACTGCATGCGCCCGCCCAGGTTAACATATGTCTTCCTAGAGCTGCATGCACTCCATTTTCCATGCGTTCCTTTCCCAGGAACTTGGGACAACACTTGGTCAATTGACCACCTTAGCCTTTTAGGAAATAATAATAAATTATTATCCCCTTTAGAGGTAATCCCCCTAGCTTAGCCCCTAGGCCCACACACTTAGCCTCCTCCCTTACCCAACCTTGTGGAAGCTTAGTCCCCCGTCACTCTTTCTTTGTGGTCAGTCTGCACGCAGTGATGTTTATATTTTATTAATGATCTTCATAATTACATATACAAAATCAGGCTTCTGGCCTTTAACACTTAGGCTCTCCGGCGTAATAAACACATAAGCCCACTAGCTTATATACACTTGGCTCACCAGCCTATAAACATGATTACAATTCATAATAAAATTGGGGCACTACCGGGGGATATTATAGTGTGGGTTGAGGGTTATAATGTTTATGGATTAACTTTTATAGGTGTTATATAAAGTTTTAGGGATTAGGAGTTGTAGTGGTTATGTCTTATATTATGGGTTATAATGTATTGTTGTAGTGGTTATGTCTTATATTATGGGTTATAATGTATTGTGGAAGTGGTTATTTGTGTTGGCAGTCATATGGGTTAGGAATGAGATGGGTTATAGGGTTATGGATCGACAAAGGGTATAGGAATCCAATGTTATTTTAGTTAGATGCAATAGAAGGTGTAAGGATTAGAGATTAGATGTCTTTATAGATACCAAGGGTTCTATTAGTTGTTAATGGGATATGGGTTATTAAGATTATAGATGGTAGGGGATAGGGAGGTTATATTAGGGTTTATAAGCTTAAGAGAGTTATAAATGTTTGGGGTTATATGTTAACAATTACATAAGGGTTTGGTTTATAAGAGTGTTAGTGGAAACCTATTTGAACATGTACAATTTCTAGTTTTAAGGTTGTTTTACATTAATGTTATGTAACTATTAAGGTGGATTATAAGGTACGTGTATGTTCTATGTATGAAGTTAAGGCATATTAGTTCTCAATTTGCTCAAATTTTACCTTTTAAAAATTGTAATTTTCTTGTTGTTTTACAAATTGTCCTCGACGGTCGTCATGTGCTAAGATATAAGAGATAAGAATATTGAAAGCTACCAATATTCTACTAAAGAAACATTCCTTGCAGAGATAATAGTCTTGGTACCATATCCATATTAAGGTAGCTTATTTTAACTATGTATTTCTCCACGAGAAAGAGAGGGAGTTAACCTATGGTAGTCAATTTTATTTTAAAAGAGATTAATAATAGTTTATACTTGCATTTTTAATGACCCAATTCTTCGGTGACGAGGCTTCATAACCATATACCACTTTAAATTGGGTAATTTTGGAGGTAGAGTAATACATAATATCATACCAATATTCCGTTAGATGGAACCACCTCATCCATTTCATTTGTTTATCCCATGTGTACATTTGAAGATACTTGCGACGAATTAGCTATACTTGGAACCACCTCATCCATTTCCTTTGTTTATCCCATGTAAAAATTCTTGCAACAAATTAGCTATACTATCGATGAACTTTTTTCGTCGATAGTATGGCTAATTCATCGCAATATTATTTACATTCTTCACTCTTGCGACGATATCATTTCCTTGTCTCTTGCCGATGAATTCCTTTCTTTGTCTCTCTTGCCGACGAAAATGTTTGCATAAGTGATGGGTACTAAATTATCCTTGATTTTCTCCTCTACCTATTCTACTTCTTTTCACACAACCATATATATCAATATTTCTTGAAGGTTAAATGGATCAACACCAGCTTAGAAGAGAATCCAATATCATATTGATCTACTTCTATAGAGACTAATCTCTCTATCTTTTAAAAGATAGCTACATGACACTACACTTAAATGACAAATTCCAACACTTGATGGTTTTAATTAGGATTCATTTCATATTTGGTTTATCAACTCGAAATTAAAATTTGATACTTTGCAGGCTAGTACCTTGAGACAAATACAAATATGAAATTAGGAATCATTAACATATCTACTAGAAAATTTATTCTAACCTATAAAAAATATAATAAATTCTCATAATTTTTTCTCATAACTAGAAGCTGGTTTACAATTAGAGTTCCCTTCCACATGGCCATTTGTCCTCATTATTGCTGCCTGCATGAAATTGTCCTTCAGAGACATCACCCTGCAATTCTTCTTGATAGAAATTTATTACATTAATGGCAAGTGTCACATTATTCCTCTTTATTACATTGCATTAGTAAGTGCTTCAATATGAGATAATAGAGTTTA
Organism: Picea abies; assembly: GCA_900067695.1. NCBI lineage: Eukaryota > Viridiplantae > Streptophyta > Pinopsida > Pinales > Pinaceae > Picea > Picea abies. Next base: position 6,413 of record CBVK0101537450.1, on the reverse strand, counting down.
ATATTTGAACAAGTGGGTGTGTGAGTCAAATTTGAGTCCAGAAGCCCTCCCATATCATTAAGGCATGTGAATGGTCTATCCATGTGAAATTTCACTGCATACAAAAATAATTTGAAAAAATTTCAACGTTGGCCCCATTCACAGGTCACTGTTTCCCATGTCTAGTCCTAGTACAATTTTGGTTCATTGTTCCTTTTAAAATCCATTCGACAGTACACACGTCCCCACATCTAGTACTGCAAGGGCATATTTTTATGGTGTTGATTAAGAAATCAACGAAAAAGAGGGATTTTTCATCACAACTATGACACACATACATTCTATATACATTAATGTAGGACCTAGAAGAAAAAATGAAGAAAGGTTGATGCAAACTTAAAACTTGCGTCAACCAATTTGTGTACTTTGAAAGAAAAATAGGGTTTATGGTTTACATGATGAATTGATGTTGAAAAAAAGTGGGTGTGTGAGTCAAATTTGAGTCCAGAAACCCTCCCATATCATTAAGGCATGTGAATAGTCTATCCATGTGAAATTTCAATGCATACAAAAACAATTTGAAAAAATTTCAACGTTGGCCCCATTCACAGGTCACTGTTGCCCATGTCTAGTTCTAGTACAATATATGTTCATTGTTCCTTTTAAAATTTGTTCGATAGTACACACGTCCCCACATCTAGTACTACAAGGGCATATTTTTATGGTGTTGATTAAACGATGAACGAAAAAGAGGGATTTTTCATCAAAACTATGAAACACATAATGTAGAACTTGAAAGAAAAATGAAGAAAGGTTGATGCAAACTTAAAATTTGCATCAACCAATTTGTGTACTTTGAAAGAAAAATAGGGTTTATGGTTTACATGATGAATTGATGATGGAAAAAAGTGGGTGTGTGAGTCAAATTTGAGTCCAGAAACCCTCTCATATCGTTAAGGCATGTGAATAGTCTATCCATGTCAAATTTTAGTGCATACAGAAACAGTTTGAAAAAATTTCAACATTGGCCCCATTCACAGGTCCTTGTCGCCCATGTCTAGTCCTAATACAATTTATGTTCGGTTCGACAGTACACACGTCCCCACATCTAGTAATGCAAGGGAATATTTTTATGGTGTTGATTAAGCAATCAACGAAAAAGAGGGATTTTTCATCACAACTATGACACACATACATTGTATATACATTAATGTAGAACCTGAAAGAAAAATGAAGAAAGGCGACAAATTGTATCCCATGTGTACATTTGAAGATACTTGCGACGAATTAGCTATACTTGGAACCACCTCATCGATTTCCTTTGTTTATCCCATGTAAAGATTATTGCGATGAATTAACTATACTATCGACGAACTTTTTTCGTCGATAGTATAGCTAATTCGTCGCAAGATTATTTACATTCATCGCTCTTGCGACGATATCCTTTCCTTGTCTCTTGCTGAAAAATTCCCTTCTTTGTCTCTCTTGCCAACGAAAAATGTTTGCATAAGTGATGGGTACTAAATTATCCTTGATTTTCTCTACCTTTTCTACTTCTTTTCACACCACCATATATATCAATATTTCTTGAAGGTTAAAAAGATCAACATCAGCTTAGAAGAGAATCTAATGTAAATATATTGCTCTACTTCTATAGATACTACTCTCTCAATGTTTTAAAAGATAACTACATGACACTACACTTAAATGACAAATTCCAACACTTGATGGTTTTAATTAGGGTTCATTTCATATTTGGTTTATCAACTTGAAATTAAAATTTGATACTTTGCAAGCTAGTTGTACCTTGAGTCAAATACAAATATGATATTAGGAATCATTAACATATCTACTAGAACATATGAAAAATAAGGTTTATGGTTTACATGATGAATTGATGATGGAAAAAAGTGGGTGTGTGAGTCAAATTTGGGTCCAGAAACCCTCCCATATCTTTAAGGCATGTGAATAGTCTATCTAGGTCAAATTTCAGTGCATACATAAACAATTTGAAAAAATTTCAACGTTGGCCCCATTCATAGGTCACCGTTGCCCATGTCTAGTCCTAGTACAATTTTTGTTCTTTGTTCCTTTTAAAATTTGTTAGACAGTACACACATCCGTTCATCTAGTACTACAATAAGGGAGTATTTTTATGGTGTTGATTAAGAAATCAATGAAAAAGAGGGATTTTTCATCACAACTATGACACAGATACATTGTATATACATTAATGTAGAACCTGAAAGAAAAATGAAGAAAGGCTGATGCAAACTTAAAACTCGTGTCAACCAATTTGTGTACTTTGAAAGAAATATAGGGTTTATGGTTTACATGATGAATTGATGATGGAAAAAAGTGGGTGTGTGAGTCAACTTTGAGTCCAGAAACCCTCCCATACTGTTAAGGCATGCAAATAGTCTATTCATGTCAAATTTCAATGCATACAGAAACAATTTGAAAAAATTTCAACATTGGCCCCATTCACAGGTCATTGTTGCCCATGTCTAGTCCTAGTACAATGTATGTTTGTTGTTCCTTTTAAAATTCGTTCGACGGTACACACGTCCCCTCATCTAGTACTGTAAGGGGATATTTTTATGGTGTTGATTAAACAATGAACAAAAAAGAGGAATTTTTCATCACAACTATGACGCACATACATTGTATATACATTAATGTAGAACCTGAAAGAAAAATGAAGAAAGACTGATGCAAAATTAAAACTTGTGTCAACTAATTTGTGTACTTTGAAAGAAAAATAGGGTTTATGGTTTACATGATGAATTGATGATGGAAAAAAGTGGGTGTGTGAGTCAAATTTGAGTCCAGAAACCCTCCCATATCGTTAAGGCATGTGAATAGTCTATCCATGTCAAATTTCAGTGCATACAGAAACAGTTTCAAAAAATTTCAATGTTGGCCCCATTCACAGGTCATTGATGCCCATGTCTAGTCCTAGTACAATTTTTGTTCCTTATTCCTTTTAAAATTAGTTCAACAATACACACATCCCTGCATCTAGTACTGCAAGGGAGTATTTTTATGGTGTTGATTAAGCAATCAATGAAAAAGAGGGATTTTTCATCGCAACTATGACACGCATACACTGTATATACATTAATTGTTAAGGTTTAAGCTATTATCAGAGTTCTTTTCATTTCACTAGATAACAATAGGATAGATAGGATCACTGATAAATACACAATCACAAGAGACACATCATTTATCATGGGAAACCCTCATGGGGGAGAAAACCCAACAAAATCTTCCTTAATATAGATAGCCAATACAATGCCAAGAGATAACTCAAACAAATACAGAAATTCCTCTCCCAAGAATGCACCTCTCTCTCTCTCTCTCTCTCTCTCTCTCTCTCTCTCTTCTCCAATTGCAGCTCCGAAACTTGCTTCTCAATGAACAAGTGAGTGTGTGTCTAAGTGAGGTGCTAGCCTCCTTATTTATACAACTCTGGCACGTGTGGAGGTGTCTTTTCACTGGTAGGGTCGATTTCTCAATCTGAGTGGTTATAACCACCTTTAATATATTATGGGGCCTCTTTAATATATTATGGGGATGACTTTTTATTCTGCCTATTACAATTGTGTTTTGACCAATCCGCAAAAGGGGATTTGGTCTTTTACAATAGCCGACATGATCAATCCGCAATAGTGGATTGATATAATGAATAATACAACAATAATAATTAGAATACACTTTGCAGATACATTATTTCAACACTCACCCTTAACAAGAAGGGTATTCTACAACAACATCAAGCAAGAGAGAGGACAACATCATCAACAACATCAGGTGGGTGAGAGGACAACATCATCAATATCATCTTGGAACACTGACTGGCATATCTATATATCATCGGAAGTTTTTCTCATCATCAACACAACACAGAGGTTGGAGCATCATCAACACAACATGGAGCTGGAGTAGCATCATCATCCTCATCGGTATGAGGCTAAGGTAACATCATCATCATATTTAGCATTAAGGCTGAAATAATATCATCATCATCATCTTCAGCAAGGACTCAGGAGCTGAAGTGGCATCATCATCATCAACTACGTCGACATGGATTAGTGTAACACTAATACATCCTCATCATCAATAACAACACAAGGGTGATGCAACATCAAAAGCAACAATATCACAACACAAAGGCTGGCAACACATCATCACAGCACGAGGCTGGCACATTATCTTAGCAATTAAGCTAACACATCATCACAACAATTAAGTTGGCACGTCATCACAACAATTAAGCTGGAATCAAAATACTAGATTGGTTTTACGTCACAACAATTAAGCTGGAAGCATAGTGCTAGGCTAGCTTTACGTCACAACAATTAAGCTGGAAGCACGATACTAGACTGGCTTTACGTCACAACAATTAAGCTGGAAGCACGGTAATAGGCATATCTCAACACAATGATCTAGACTGGCTTTACGTCACAACAATTAAGTTGGAAGCACAGTACTAGGCATATGTCAACACAACAATCTAGACTGGCGTTACGTCACAACAATTAAGTTGGAAGCAAAGTACTAGGCATATCTCAACACATCAATCTAGAATGGCTTTACGTCACAACAATTAATCTGGAAGCACAGTACTAGGAATATCTCAACACATCAATCTAGACCGGCTTTACGTCACAACAATTAAGATGGAAGCACGGTACTAGGCATATCTCAACACAACAATTAAGCTGGAAGCACAGAACTAGACTGGCTTTACGTCACAACAATTAAGCTGGAAGCATAGTACTAGCCTGACATATCTCAACAATACTCCCCCTTTTGAGGGAGGTCCTTTCGGACAATACCAAGCTTATCTCGAAAGTGCTCAAACTTTACACGAGATAGGGGCTTGGTCAACACATCGACAACCTGTTCATCCTATCTACACCATGTCACAAATGTAATGATATCGGATTTCTATGTGCTTCGACTTGTCATGAAATACATGATTCTCTGTCATCTTTATGCAGTGTTGGTTGTCACATAGGATTTTGGTTGCTTCCATCTCTAGGTCGAATAGACTAGTCAATAACTTACGAAGCCATATAGCTTCACAGCTGGTAGAACACGCGACAATGTATTCTGCTTCCATTGTACTGAGAGCAATGTTGGAATGCTTCCTACTCTTCCATGAGATCATGGCCGATCCCAAACTGAAACAACATCCTGGAGTGCTCTTCCTGTCAAAGACACTTCCAACCCAAACTAAATCAGTGTACCCACTCAGTGTGAAATCATGATCTCCATCTAAGCTGATACCACAATCTAATGTACCCTTAAGGTACCTCATCACATGTTTTGAAGCAACTAGGTGAACATGTCTGGGTTCTACCAAAAAATGACTCAAAGTGTTCACGGAAAAACAAATATCTGGTTTGGTGTTCGTCAGGTACATCAACGATCCAATGATCTGTCTATACAACGTGGTATCAATCAATTCTGACGACATGTTGACCAGTAACTTCAGCTTCATTTCCATTGGCGTATTCATGGAATTGCACTCCAACATGTCGAATCTCTTCAGGATTTCGACTGCATACTTCCCTTGGTTAAGGAAGATCCTCTCTGGACTTTGCCATACCTCAAGACCTGAGAAATAATGCATTAGGCCAAGGTATTTCATCTCAAATTCTGAAGCGAGCTTCTTCTTACATTCAGTGATGAGATTTTCTTCTCTAGTTAAGAATAAGTCATCCACATAGAACAACAATATCACCGACTCATTGTTCATAACCTTGAAGTAGAGGTTAGAATCTGCTTTACTCTTGGTAAAGCCCAAGCTCGTCAGAAAACTATCTATCCTGCCATACCAAGCTCTAGGATCTTGCTTCAATCTGTACAAAGCCTTCTTCAACTTGCAGACATGAGTCTTCCTGTCTTCAACTTCAAATCCTTGAGGTTTCTCTATATACACTTCTTCTTCGATGACACAATTTAGGAAAGTTGTCTTTACGTCCATCTGGTGTAACTTCCACTTCATCTTAGCTGCAAGGGCTATGATGGTTTTGATCAAAGTGTATCTGGCTACAAGAGTGAATGTCTCTTCATAGTCAATGCTTTCTTTTTTAGAAAAGCCATGAGCAACAAATCTTTCTTTATACTTCTCAATACTTCCATTAGCAGCATGTTTTATTTTGAAGAGCCATTTGGAAGATACCACATCCTTGCTCTTCGATCTGGAAACTATTTCCCATACATCATTCTTTATTATGGATTGGTATTCTTCTGTCATGGCATCTGCCCATTCCTTTTTCTGGATGGCCTCTTCAAAACATGTAGGTTCTTCATCAAGAAGATTGCACATCAAAGCCGTGTAACTGGAGAATGGATTTGGTTTCTTCACCTGTCTCGTGGTTCCTTCTGGAACACCATACTTCTCTCCATCTTGTATAAGCTCT
>CBVK0101537442.1:0-10177 GCA_900067695.1 Picea abies | reverse complement strand
TATGACATATCATTTCATCATATACATGGTCCAAAGACATACCATCAAGCTGCAATACCTTCGTATTGATGAGCAAATAGCAGATATTTTGACTAAGCCTCTATCCATTGAAAAATTTGTGTACTTCCGGGACAAGCTTGGTATGGTAGAAAATGTGTCCCTCACTGAGAGGGAATAGCAGCATCAGAAGACATTCTCCAATGAGAGTCCTTAAGTGGCCACCCTGAAGCTAGACAGGGAGATTTGGAGAATCAACTAGTGTTGTGAGGTATTGAAAAAATCCAGGGGGAACATACAACCTCTGTGAGTCGAACCAAAAGTCAGGACGAACAAGATGTTATATGGTATTGTGAGCCAAGCCAAGGAAAAGGTAGAATCCTTGTAAAGACAAAATTCAAGATGTAAGTCTAATGCAAAAGTTAGGGGGAACGTACAACCTATGTGAGCATAGACAATCTAGTGTAAAAGTCAAGGGGAACATACAACCTCTGTGAACATATACAGAGTAGTGAAAATTCACAGGGAACGTACAACCTATGTGAGCCTAGTCAAGTATTGTGAGCTTTGCATGTCAAAGAAAAAGTCAAGACAAGTCTTGTGAGGTTTATGTGTCAAAGAAAAAGTCAAGACATGGAAATGTGAAAAGTTCTCCTAGGTCTTCATGATGCTATGAGAATTCCTCAGGGACTGGCCACCCCTAAGTGAAATAACTCTAGCAATTGACCATGGTTAAGTAGAAATGGATGATCGCATTCCATGATCCTTATCTGCATAACGTTACAAAACTTCTTGTGATATATTGATCCTGTCAACAAGTCAATGATCATGTGCAATGACTAGAAATAACTATGTGAAAATGGATGCATGAAGAATACTTCTTTGTTGAGAGGGAGTGTTGAATTTTGAGTAGCTGTAAAAGTTATTATTTTCAAGAATCCCTCCTAGTTGCCCTCTCTCAAGTTGGCTTCCAAGCTTCCCTCCTCAAGATGCCCTCCGAGCTACCCTCCTCAAGTTGGCCTCTTCCTAAACTACCCTCTTGAAGATTCCCCCTTTCCAGGTCAGCCTAGGTCAGCCCTAACCTAGCTGTCCTAACCTAAATCCTATCCTATCCTAACCTAGGAGGTGGCCCTATCCTAAATATACCTAACCTAAACTCTATCCTATATAAAGAGAGGGAGGTACCCTCTCTTCACATCAGTTTCTATATCAGTTTTACATCAAATTAGTTCACTTATTCTGAGAAACACTTAGAACTATTTTGAGGGAGTAGCATAGGCTATTCTGAGGCAGGAATATGGCCTATTCTAAGGAAAAAAATAATCTATTCTAGCAGCATCCATCTACTCTATCATGTAGTAGTTGATAACTCAGTTATGGGCAGCATATAAGAGATTGTTCTATAGCAGCAAATATACTATGTTTTGAAGGTGTTTTGGACAACAACTGAAGGTGTTCTGAATAACAACTAAAGGTTGTTCTAGAAAGCATCTAAGGGCCTTTTTCTGAGGGTAGAAAAACTCTATTCTGGGCAGCAATCTGAGGTAGCTTTAAGAGTAGTTCTGAGACAATCTTAAGGCCATATTTGGGGCAGCCAACAAGCAACAACAAAAAAGTTTTGTGACAACAACTAGAGGATAGCAAAAACTACTGGTAGAGGCTCAAATATATTGATGACACAGTGAAAACAGTAAGAACTATTCTCTTAGTGCTAGTATCTTATCTCCCTCTTTCTAGAAGAGTCTTGTAAGTCCATTATACTTGTTTGACTGATCAATATATCACAAGAAGAAGTTTGTTGGGTTTTCTTCCCCTTTAGGGTTTCCGAGGATAAATACTTGTTGTCTATGTGAATTTCTTTCTTTCAGTGATCCTTATGCTTCACTTAATGTTCTAGTTAATTGTTAAAGGTTAAATAACACTATTGTGAACTATTGTTATCTGTTTAATCTTGAAAATTAACATGAAAGAGACCAACTCATAGTTTATAAAAAATTGACTAGCTTCAATGCACCCTCTTCAAGATTCAATTTCAGTATTACAGCTGCTGCAAAATTAGGGTTTCTACATAATCCCTAAGTGTGACTTTTTCCTTGTTTGAGGAGGAAGTTGGAGAAAGTAACCACACCTAGGAACTCACCCTAGGAGGGCACATCTAGTCCTTGGATCAAAATTATGAAATTTGAAGTTTGAAAAATCAGGGTTTCCTCATAAAACCGTAAGTTGCAGTTGCAGTTAAAGTACCAGTTGCAGAGCCAACACCGGCTGCAGTACTAGTTGCAGTGAAAGTTTTTGTGAAGTGTTGGGACTTATTTTTATTTTCCTAGTGCGCCTTACCCTAGAAAATCTCCATCTACCTTCAGATTACAAGTTGCAACACCCTTGAAGTTTGAAAGGTTCCTTATTTCTTGTCGTTTCTACCAGATGGTGCCACTACCTACCGATACTGTCAGAGGTATGTATTTACATATGTTCAAACTATATCATTATTCTAAAGGGTATTTGCATGAGAAAGGATATTTTTTGTAAACAACAATCATAGATCAAGAAGGATCTCAGATCCAACACATTTAGAGGAACAATGCACCCCAGGTTTGATTACTTTGATATGCCTCTACTTGTTATGGAATTATTGTAATCTTATGAATATCCATGTTGCATTTTGATTTGTTGAAGTTATCATACTAACCATTGGTCAAAATTAAAGTCAAATTATTAGATTTGATTAAAGTTGAGATTATAGAGTTTATTCCCTAACTCAGTTTTTTGTCAAGAAAGCATATTATCTTAGTACAGAGGACAGGTTGAAGAAAATACTTGTCATCTTGAGTGAAGGAGACTCGAAAGAAAAGCAAAAAACTCATTCTTGAGGACAAGACTCCAGGTTCTAGGTTTGATTGATTAAATTGATAACATTCAAATTTACACATATCAAGTTTGATAATTGCTAAACACTATAGTTGTGATAACCATCTTTGAAAAGTTTTATTATTAAATACTTGGTAGAATGTGAGCATTATTGAGATAAATTATTATTGTAATCATTTAATAGATATAACTAACATCTCCTCAAGGAGAAACTTCTTGTTTTGTTTTCAGGTTACCATGGAGGAATGATTGATCACAACACTAGAAGAGTGTTTGTCTCATTCCTTATTATTGTATTTCTTAATTTTTACCCTTGTTTCAGGTAGGTCACAAGTGATAGCTCTAAATTAACTACTGTAAGGATTGTTCTCGCTATTGTTTTATTATTATTATAAAGAATATTATTCTTGTCTATTGGTTCTCCCTTGTTGTTCTTGTTTCGGGAAGATCACAGGTGATAACCCTGAGGAAGCTATAGTGAGGGTTGCAGGAGGCAACATATTAGATGAGACATGGAGCAGACTATCCAAGTTGTATACATGACCGTATACATCCATGTACCAAAGAAGATGAAGAAGAAGTTACTTTTTAGATATATAGTATCTCATATGGAGATTGATTGTAAGGAGCAAATGGCTCCAAAGATGATTGAAAATTGGAATATAACTCACAGTAGACTTGGTCAATGGATAATGAAGCCACCTTGACAGGAAGCAAAATTCGTTTGAAGTCTGACTCAAATTTTCATATTAATACTTGGTATTCAACACTAGGTATATCCTATAGAGACTATGAAGTTTTTGTAGACTCAGAAGAAATAAAGACTCGGAGTAAAGAAAGGATCAGATGGGAAAACGAGACATCTTCCAGGATTGACAAAAAGATGCCATGAGTTGAGAAGACTATATTGTAGCTTCAGATACCTCTAGGAGACATGAAATCTCCTGAGAAGATTCCCTTGTTTTAGTGACAAAGGAGGAAACCAGTCAGAAGGATTGGGATATAGATTTTTCCTTGAGACCAGAAGGGAAGTCAGTGGTAACTTCCAAGATTGATCTAACATATCAAGCATGTTGCAGATAATAGTATAAATATGTACAAAGCTTGATTTGTGTCCATAGGATTCTCCCAGCAAGAGAGAATACTATGATGAGACACTTGCTCCAGTAATCGACGAAATAGTTCTAGTGTTTGTGAAGACATCCATAACAACCATGATTCCGACACAATATGAGATTCAAAGGGATCAATCCCTGTATTTGAGATTGAGTTGCCTCCATGAAAGAATAAATGATACATTCAGTTTCAGATGAAATTGTTGCCATGATAGAATAGAGGAGCTACTCTTAGATTTCAACAGCTACAATGAGAATAGAGCAGTCATTTTCAACTTTAGAAATAGTAGCTACAAGTGTAGAGTCTCGATTCCAGAAAGAATAGATGCAGAAAAAGTAAAGGACATACTCTCAGGCAGTGAGAAAAATATTGCTTTGCAGAAAGCACATAGAACCAACACATGTTGGTACAGTGTGATGTGAAAATTTGGTTTTGAGATAGAGGACATGAAGACTTATGTATGCAAGTTAAAGAAAGCTCCAAGAGCTTGGTATGGCAGGATTGATAGTTTTCTGATGAGCTTGGGCTTTACCAAGAGTAAAGATGATCCCATCCTTTACTTCAAGATTGAGAATGATGGACAAGTTATATTGCTGCTATATGTGGATCACTTATTCTTGAAAAGTGAAGAAAATATCATCACAGATTGTAAGAAGAATATTTCCCCTGAATTTGAAATGAGGACCTAGGCTCGATGCACTATTTCTTAGGTATTGAAGCATGGTAGAGGCCAGAAGATATTTTCCTTAGTCAAGGAAAGTATGTTGTGGAAATTATGAAGAGATTCAACATGATGGACTATAGAGCCATGTCCACTCCTATGGAGATGAATCTAAGTTATTGGATGATACTTCGTCAGAAATAGTTGATGTTACTCTATACAGACAGTTGATTGGTTCGTTAATGTAACTGGGGAATACCAAACCAGATATATGCTTTTCTATGAAGACCTTGATTTAGTATCTAGTGGAGTGCAGACGTGTTCACCTTGTAGCTGATCAGATACCTTAAGGTTACATTGGGCTATGGCCTCTATTTTACTGGAGATTGTGACTTCATATTGTATGGCTATACTGATTCAGATTGGGCTGGAAGTGCTTCATACAAAAAAAAAGACTTTAGGATGTTGTTACAGTTTAGGGTCAGCCATGACTTTGTGGAAAAGCAGGAAGCAATCCAGTATTTCTTTCAGCATGGCAGAAGCAGAGTACATTGCATCATTTTCCGCCAGTTGTGAAGCCATATGGCTTCATAAGTTGTTGACAAGTCTATTCAATCTGGAGATGGAAGCTACCATGATTCTATGTGATAACCAGAGTTGCATAAAGATGACATAGAACCTAGTGTTCCATGATAAGATGAAGCACATAGAGATCTGATATCACTACATTCGTGACATTGTGCAGAAGGGAGCTATAAATCTCCAATATGTTGGCACAGATGAGCAGGCTGCAGATGTGTTGACTAAGCCTCTGTCTCATGTGAAGTTTGAGTACTTCCGAGACAATCTTGGTGTTTTCCGAAAGGACCTCCCTTGAAAGGGGGAGTGATGTTGATGATACTATGGTATCTTGACCAACAATGGGTAGCTTAGTTAGGATTTTATATCCTAGGGGACTGATCATCCCTGGGAAGATCCTGAAGGTTGGTAAGGATGGTCTGTCAGAGTACCTATGCATGTATATTCCAGCTGTGGTCAATAGTGGTAGCTCAATTAGGATTTTATATCCTAGGGAATCTTATGATACCTAGGAAGATCTCGAAGGTCCGGTAAGGACGGTCTGTTAGAGTACCACATTGTATCTTGTTAGGATTTTATATCCTAGGGAATCTTATGATTCCTGGTCAAATCCTGAAGTTCTAGTAAGGATGGCCCATCAGAGTACCACATGATAGCTTTTTATGATTTTATATCCTAGGGAATATTATGATTAATGGGTAGATCCTGAAGTTATGGTAAGGTCGGTCTATCAGAGTACCACACATGTTGTTGTTGATGCACCTGCCTCATTCTGTTGCCACATATAGTTGTTTATGATGTTGATATTCCAACTTACTACTCTTGATGTTGATGTTTCAGCTTCGTGCTATTGATGTTGATGTTCCAACTTCATGTTGTTGATGATGATGATGTTACTCCAGCTCCATGCTACAAATTATGATGATTTTCAGTTTCTACTGATGTTGATTATGAGAAAAACTTTCGATGAACTATAGATATGATCGACAGTGTCCTCGATGTTGATGGTGATGTCCCCTCCTATTGATGATGTATTGAGTCTAGTCAATTATTATTAATGTTGTCAGTAGAATACCCTTCTTGTTAAGGGGGAGTGTTGAAATATTGTAACTTCAAAGAATTTTATACCTGAGAGAGAGTTGAATAATATTATTATATCATATTTAATTAGGCCCTATTGTGCCTTATTAAAAGATGGCTTTATTGTGCCTTAACAGTTAAATGTAAATTAAGAGGGTAAAGTGACAGATCAACCCAGACCTAATTATAGGCTGGCCAGACCACTATTTATAAGAGAGACCAACGCCTCATTTGGACACACTCACCACACTAGATCTGCAACTATGAATAACTGCACAAGTCTTGTAGGAGTGGCTGCTACAACTGGGGGTGATGTCAAGGAGGGTTTTTGTCTATCTCTTGGTTAAGTGGTGTGCTACTCTTCCTAGTGAAGGGGTAGAGGAGGATATTTTGTTCGGTCTTTGGTATATCTATATTGAGGAAGTTTTTGTTGTGTTTTCTCCCCCATGAGGGTTTCCCCAGATAATATGTGTGTCTCTATTGTTTCTGTGATTTCCTCTCTTTCAGTGATATTATTTATGCAGCTAATGTGATAAATGATTATAATAATAAAGAAGAATCATAACTGCTATATGTATAAGTAAAACTTCAACATAAGAGGCATACGATGCTAGGCCAATGGTTCTTGTCCCGTCTTTATTGACTACTCATGATGTTGTCTGACATGTTTTCCGATGGAATACCTCGCGAGAAACCCCCAAGTAATTCCCCACTTCATGGATGGTAAACAGGGTAAACCAATGTCCTTGATTATGGGGCCTAACTCCAAGGGAGAACAAGATATTAGAACATGTGACCTCTTCCACTAGGGATAACTTCATGTCTAGCTTAGAACCACTTGAGATAACCCTTGGGGCTATGATGTTGCATGGCATGTGTTGAGTTATCCTTGACATCAGACATGTAGGATAATCGAAAATACTCATCGAAGGATGCATGAGTTGACTTAGTCAAGGAATGTGTGATTTGAAATTGATTCAAGGATTGACTGTGGGGATTCGATCATAAGTTTCAACCAGAAAATTGATTGAGAGTAGGTGATAATCGTTGGATTCCAATCAAGTCTTTGAATGGATTAAGAATTCCCCCTTATTTGGAAATGGTCACCATTTCTCACTTATGTAAATGAGGGGGACCATTTCCCACTTATGTATATGAGGAAAATTTTTATCCAACTTAATGGCATTGTACCACTTTCCTTGTGATGGGATTTGTCCTTCTTTACCCACTTGAAAGAAGGGAATTGTTAACATTCTTGTATGGCATGCTTACTGTCCAAAAATAGTGTCGATTGCAAATGGCTCCTGAACATCTACATGGATTTATTCTGGATCTTTAGGCTATAACTTAGTCTATTCTAGTAAGGGTGGAAAATAGGGTAAAAAAAAATCCATATTGAATATTGGATGTAAACATAGGTATGGAAAAATGCTAAGCTTAAGGGAATTTTCCCCAATTTTCTCAAGCATGGTATAAGGAACATATCACAAAGGCTTCATCTTCCTATATGGGCCATTGAACCTTTCTTTCTTCATATGTAACTAGAATTGATCCCCAATTTGGAATGAATGAGGAATATGATGCTTGTAATGTCAAGCTTTAGCTTTTTCACTACCTCGATGCAACATCTATTTTTGTTGTTTTTGAATCTCATAGACCTTATATTTGAAATTGAGTGCCTTGTTGATTTCATTTTGTTAATGGTCAGTGTCAAAAGAAATAGTCATTTGATTGACTAAGTCAATAACCTCTAAGGGATAAAATCAATAATAGACTTCAAATGGACTCTTGTCGATTGAACTGTGTTTAGCTCAATCATAACTATGTTGGATATATGGGAAAATATCATCCCATGTTATTTGATGTTTTTCGTTGTGCATATGAAGAAAATATACCACAATGTGATTTACAAATTCATTCTATCCATATTTGTGAAGATGGAATGTTGCCAACATTTATTAGTGACCTCTAATAAATGTTAGGCTATGTCTATAGTTTATGACATTCTTGAAGGTGGCTTGAGGCTAGGTCATTTGGACACCTATGACAATGAAGAAAATGTAACCCTCAAAACATTTGCAAAAGGAGATGATGGACCCAAATTTCACTTACTTTATCTCTGTAGTTTTGGACAGTAGAAGAGACTCGTATTCAATAGTGCTAGGAGGAAATGAATTGAATTAAAACCCTCATCCACATGTACTCAGCAAGACAACAGTTTTTCACTATGAATATATTGTTTATATTCTTGGACAAACAACATTCAGGAAACACACCTATGCAATAATACACTCAGTTATATATGACAAGTCACAGTTTTGAGATCTAGAAGGAAAGGTTCAAAAGATCTTATGGTATCTCCTTCAGAATAATAGAGATGCAAGTTACAACAGTCTAAGGCATTGTCACATTCTTTCAGTAGTAGCATCCTTTTGACAACAACAGTTTAACAAAGTACAAGGTATGTACCCTATGTAGTTAGTTGATTCTGCTTGATTGTCAAATCAAGAACATGCCTAGATTTAAAATTTTATTATCACATGTCTAAAGGAGTTGTGATCTCATCATATACATGTTGTAATTGATGCAATCTAGGTCATTTTCCCTATTCTGCAAACCCAACAAGTTTTCTTGGTTAGTTGGACCATTATCCCTAGTACATGAGTTCGACAAGTTCTCATTTGAGTCATTTATTATTAAGATGGGTTATTCTCCATGGTTTTGGGAACTCATAAGATATGTTCATTTGAGTCAGGCCATTTCCCTAGACACTGGAGTCTTGAAAATTATAATTGGGTCATTGTCCTTGGTACAGGACCTTAGTAGTATTATGGATGTAATCCATAGTATGTCTCACAATGTTCGATAGTTTACTGAAAGAGAAGAGAACTAAGATGGAGCCTTCTGGGAAGAAATGAATTTTTGTTGGGAACAATGAAACATCCAAGGCCTAAAAAATCTATGTTCCAGGCCAAAGATATGTTGAGGTAAGAAGGGATGTAACTTTTCATGAAGAAGTTGCATTTAAGCAATCTAAATAATCACATCAATATATAGAGATGGAGTAACTTGAAGAGCCATTGGATCAAGTTGATAATGTGTCTCTTATGTCTCAATTTAGCGAAGCAGAACCCACCATCTATGAGGATGGTACTAAGTAGCAAGTATGGAAATATTCCATGGTGGAAGAATATCAATCCATCATGAAAAATGATGTATGGAAAGTAGTTCCAAGACCAGAGGGAAAATATGTGGTTACTTCCAAATGGTTGTTCAAAATCAAGCATGCAACTGATGGAAGTATTGAGAAATACAAAGTGATATTTGTGGGTCATGGTTTTTATCAAAAGGAAGGTATTGACTATCATGAAACATTCACACCTGTTACAAGTTACACTTCCATCAAGACCATCATATCCCTTGCTTCAGTTCTGGGTTGGAAACTTCACCAGATGGATGTAAAAATGCATTCCTCAATGTTCAAGTTGAGGAAGAGGTATATATAGAAACAACATAGAGTTTCTTGGTTCAAAGAAAAAAACCACATATGTGAAAATTAAAGAAAACACTTTATGGGATAAAATAGGCACCAAGGGCTTGGTATGCGGGAATTGACAATTAGCTTCAGATCTTGGATTTCTCCAAGAGTGAAGCTAATCCCAAACTGTATTTCAAGGTAATAGAAAATCATCCCCTAGTTTTGGTTCTATATGTTGATTATTTGTTCCTTACTGGAGAGGAACAATTGATATCTCAGTGTAAGAGGGAGCTCACTTTTGAGTTTGAAATGAAAAACATTGGACTCATGCATTACTTCCTTGGTTTGGAGGTATGGAAAAAGTCAGATGAAATTTTCCTTTCTCAAGGAAAATATGC
>CBVK0101537441.1:0-25859 GCA_900067695.1 Picea abies | reverse complement strand
TATGACATATCATTTCATCAAATACATGGTCCAAATACGTACCATCAAGCTGTAGTACCTTCGTTTTGATGAGCAAATAGCAGATATTTTGACTAAGACTTTATCACTTGAAAAAATTGTGTACTTCTGGGACAATCTTGGTATGGTAGAAAATGTGTCCCTCACTGAGAGGGAATTGCAGCATTAGAAGACATTCTCCAATGAGATTCCTTAAGTGGCCACCCTGAGGCTAACCAAGGAGATTTGGAGAATCAACCAGTGTTGTGAGGTATTGACAAAATCTAGGGGGAACATACAACCTCTGTGAGTCGAACCAAAAGTCAGGATGAACGAGATGTTATATGGTCTTGTGAGTCAAGCCAAGGCAAAGGTAGAAGCCTTGTAAAGACAAAATTCAATATGTAAATCTAATGCAAAAGTCAGGGGGAACGTGCAACCGATGTGAGCATAGACAATCTAGTGTAAAAGTCAAGGGGAACATACAACCTCTGTGAACATATACAGAGTAGTGAAAATTCACGGGGAACATACAACCTATGTGAGCCTAGTCAAGTATTGTGAGCTTTGCGTGTCAAAGAAAAAGTCAATACAAGTCTTGTGAGGTTTGTGTGTCAAAGCAAAAGTCAAGACATGGAAATGTGAAAAGTTCTCCTAGGTCTTCATGATGANNNNGCTATGAGAATTCCTCAGGGACTGGCCACCCCTAAGTGAAATAACTCTAGTAGTTGACCATGGTTAAGCAGAATTGGATGATCGCATTCCATGATCCTTATCTGCATAAGGTTACAAAAATTCTTGTAATATATTGATCCTATCAACAAGTCAATGATCATGTGCAATGACTAGAAATAACTGTGTGAAAATGGATGCATGAAGAATACCCTCTTTGTTGAGAGGGAGTGTTGAATTTTGAGCAGTTGTAGAAGTTATTATTTTCAAGCATCCCTCCTAGCTTCCCTCTCTCAAGCTGGCCTCCAAGCTTCCCTCCTCAATATTCCCTCCTCAAGTTGGCCTCTTCCTAAACCGCCCTCCTGAAGATTCCCCCTTTCCAGGTCAGCCTAGGTCAGCCCTAACCTAGTTGTCCTAACCTAAATCCTATCCTATCCTAACCTAGGAGGTGGCCCTATCCTAAATCTACCTAACCTAGACTCTATTCTATATAAAGAGAGGGAGGCACCCTCTCTTCACATCAGTTTCTATATCAATTTTACATCAGATTAGTTCAC
This sequence comes from Picea abies, assembly GCA_900067695.1. Classification (NCBI taxonomy): domain Eukaryota; kingdom Viridiplantae; phylum Streptophyta; class Pinopsida; order Pinales; family Pinaceae; genus Picea; species Picea abies. Next base: position 24,633 of record CBVK0101537441.1, on the reverse strand, counting down.
TTATTCTGAGCAGCACTTAGAACTATTCTGAGGGAGTAGCATAGGCTATTCTGAGGCAGGAATATGGCCTATTCTAATACAAAAAATAATCTATTCTAGCATCATCCATCTACTCTATCATGTAGCAATTGATAACTCAGTTATGGGCAGCATATAAGAGACTGTTATATACCAACAAACATATTATGTTCTAGAGGTGTTTTGGACAACAACTGAAGGTGTTCTGAATAATAACTAAAGGTTGTTCTCGAAAGCATCTAAGGGCCTTTTCTGAGGGTGGAAAAACTCTGTTATGGGCAGCAATATGAGGCAACTTTAAGAGTAGTTCTAAGACAACCTTAAGGCCATATTTGGGGTAGACAACAAGCAACAACAAAACATTTTTGTGACAACAACTAGATGATAGAAAAAGCTACTGGTAGAGGCTCAAATATATTGATGACATAGTGAAAATAGTAAGAACTATTCTCTTAGTGCTAGTATCTTATCTCCCTCTTTCTGGAAGAGTCTTGTAAGTCCATTATATTTGTTTGACTGATCAGTATATCACAAGAAGAAGTTTTTTGGGTTTTCTTCCCCTTTAGGGTTTTCGGGGATAAATACTTGTCGTCTATGTGAATTTCTTTCTTTCAGTGATCGTTATGCTTCACTTAATGTTCTAGTTAATTGTTAAAGGTTAATTAACACTATTGTGAACTATTTTTATCTGTTTAATCTTGAAAATTAACATGAAAGAGACCAACTCATAGTTTATAAAGAAGTGACGAGCTTCAATGCACCCTCCTCAAGATTCAATTTCAGTATTACAACTGCTGCAAAATTAGGGTTTCTACATAATCCCTAAGTGTGACTTTTTCGAAAGTAACCACACCTAGGAACTCACCCTAGGAGGGCACATCTAGTCCTTAGATCAGAATTATAAAATTTGAAGTTTGAAAAATCAGGGTTTCCTCATAAAACCTTAAGTTGCAATTGCAGTTAATGTACCAGTTACAGTTGCAGTTACAGTTGCAATATTAGTTGTAGTATCAGTTGCATTTGCAATGACAATTCCTTCATGCCAGTTGAAACACCAATTGCAGTGCCAACACCAGCTGCAGTACCAGTTGTAGTGAAATTTTTTGTGAAGTGTTGGGACTTATTTTTATTTTCCTAGTGTGCCTTACCCTAGAAAATATCCATCTATGTGCAGATTACAAGTTGCAACACCCTTGAAGTTTGAAAGGTTCTTTATTTCTTGTCGTTTCTACCAGATGGTGCCACTACCTACCGATACTGTTAGAGGTATGTATTTACATATGTTCAAACTGTATCATTATTCTAAAGGGTATTTGCATGAGAAAGGATATTTTTTCTAAACAACAATCATAGATCCAGAAGGATCTCAGATCCAACACATTCAGAGGAACAATGCACACTAGGTTTGATTGCTTTGATATGCCTCTACTTTTTATGCAATTATTGTAATCTTATGAATATCCAGGTTGCATTTTGATCTATTGAAGTTATCATACTAACCATTGGTCAAAATTAAAGTCAAACTATTAGATTTGATTAAAGTTGAGATTATAGAGTTTATTCCCTAACTCACTTTTACGTCAAGAAAGCATATTATCTTAGTACAGAGGACATGTTGAAGACAATACTTGTCATCTTGAGTGAAGGATACTTGGAAGAAAGGAAACAAGCTCATTCTTGAGGACAAGACTCCACGTTCTAGGTTTGATTGATTAAATTGATAACATTCAAATTTACACATCAAGTTTGATAATTGCTAAACACTATAGTTGTGATAGCCATCTTTGAAAAGTTTTATTATTAAATACTTGGTAGCATGTGAGCACTATTGAGATAAATTATTACTATAATCATTTAATATAAGTAACTAACATCTCCTCAAGGAGAAACTTCTTGTTTTGTTTCCAGGTTACCATGGAGGAATGATTGATCAAAACACTAGAAGAGTGTTTCTCTCATTCCTTATTATTGTATTTCTTAATTTTTACCCTTGTTTCAGGGAGGTCACAAGTGATAGCTCTATATTAGCTACTGTAAGGATTGTTCTTGCTATTGTTTTATTATTATTATAAAGAGTATTATTCTTGTCTATTGGTTCTCCCTTGTTGTTCTTGTTCTGGGCAGATCATAGGTGATAACCCTAAGGAAGCTATAGTGACGGTTGCATGAGGCAACATATTAGATGAGACATGGAGCAGAATATTCAAGTTGTATACATGACCGTATACATCCATGTACCAAAGAAGATGAAGAAGAAGTTACTTTTTAGATACATAGTATCTCATAGGGAGATTGATTGTAAGGAGTAGAAGGCTCCAAAGATGATTGAAAATTAGAATATAACTCACAGTAGACTTGGTCAATGGATAATGAAGCCACCTTTACAGGAAGCAAAATTTGTTTGAAGTTTGACTCAAATTTTCATATTAATACTTGGTATTCAACACCAGGTATATCCTACAGAGACTATGAAGTTTTTGTAGACTCAGAAGAAATCAAGACTCAGAGTAAAGCAAGGATCATATGGGAAAAAGAGACATCTTCTAGGATTGACAAAAAGATGCCATGAGTTGAGAAGACTATATCGTAGCTTCAGAGACCTCTAGGAGACATGAAATCTCCTAAGAATATTCCCTTGTTTCAGTAACAGAGGAGGAAACCAGTTAGAAGGATTGGGATATAGATTTTTCCTTGAGACCAGAAGGGAAGTCAGTGGTAACTTTCAAGATTGATCTAACATATCAAGCATGTTGTAGATAACAGTATAAATATTTACAAAGCTTGATTTCTGTCCAAAGGATTCTCCCAGAAAGAGAGAGAATACTATGATGAGACACTTGCTCCAGTTATCGACAAAATAGTTCTAGTGTTCCTGAAGACATCCATAATAACCATGATTCTGAAATAGTATGAGATTCAAGGGGAGCAGTCCCTGTATTTGAGATTGAGTTGCCTCCATGAAAGAATAAATGCTACCTTTAGTTTTAGATGAAATTGTTGCCATGATAGAATAGAGGAGATACTCTTAGATTTCAACAGCTTCAGTGAGAATAGAGCAATCATTCTCAGCTTCAGAAATAGCAGCTGCAAGTGTAGAGTCTTGGTTCCAGAAAGAATAGTTGTAGAAAAAGTAGAGGACATACTCTTAGGCAGTGAGAAAAATAGTGCTTTGCAGAAATCACATAGAACCAACACATGTTGGTACAATGTGATGTGAAAATTTGGTTTTGAAATAGAGGACATGAAGACTCATGTATGGAAGTTAAAGCAAGCTCCAAGAGCTTGGTATGGCAGGATTGATAGTTTTTTGATGAGCTTGGGCTTTACCAAGAGTAAAGATGATCCCATCCTTTACTACAAGATTGAGAATGATGGATGAGTTATATTGCAACTATATTTGGATCACTTATTATTTATAGATGAAGAAAATATCATCACAGATTGTAAGAAGAATCTTTCCACTGAATTTGAAATGAGGACCTAGGCTCGATGCACTATTTCTTAGGTCTTGAAGTATGGCAGAGGCTAGAAGAGATTTTTCTTAGTCAAGGAAAGTATGTTGTGGAAATTCTGAAGAGATTCAACATGATGGACTATAGAGCCATGTCCACTCCTATTGAGATGAATCTAAGTTATTGGATGATACTTCGTAAGAAATAGTTGATGTTACTCTATACAAACAAATGATTGGTTCGTTAATGTAACTGAGGAATACCAAACCAGATATATGCTTTTCTATGAAGACCTTGAGTTAGTATCTGGTGGAGCCCAGACATGTTCACCTTGTAGCTAATCAGATACCTTAAGGTTACATTGGGCTATGGCCTCTATTTTACTGGATATTGTGACTTCATATTGTATGGATATACTGACTCAAATTGAGCTGGAAGTGCTTCAAACAAAAAAAACACTTCAGGATGTTGTTACAGTTTAGGGTCAGCCATGAATTTGTGGAAAAGCAGGAAGCAATCCAGTATTTCTCTCATCATGACAGAAGGGGAGTACATTGCATCATTTTCCACCAGTTGTGAAGACATATGGCTTCAGAAGTTGTTGACAAGTCTGTTCAATCTGGAGATGGAAGCTACCATGATTCTATGTGATAACCAGAGTTGCATAAAGATGACATAGAACTTAGTGTTCCATGATAAGATGAAGCACATAGAGATATGATATCACTACATTCATGACATAGTGCAGAAGGGAGCTATAAAGCTCCAATATGTTGGCACAAATGAGCAGGCTACAGATGTGTTGACTAAGCCTCTATCTCGTGTGAAGTTTGAGTACTTCTGAGACAATCTTGGTGTTTTCCGAAATGACCTCCCTCGAAAGGGGGAGTGATGTTGATGATACTATGGTATCTTGACCAACAACGGGTAGCTCAGTTAGGATTTTATATCCTAGGGGACTGATCATCCCTGGGAGGATCCTGAAGGTTGGTAAGGATGGTCTGTCAGAGTACCTGTGCATGTATATTCCAGCTATGGTCAATAATGGTAGCTCAATTAGGATTTTATATCCTATGGAATCTTATGATGCCTAGGAAGATCTCGAAGGTCTGGTAAGGACAAATTGTCAGAGTACCACATGGTATCTTGTTAGGATTTTATATCCTAGGGAATCTTATGATTCCTGGGTAGATCTTGAAGTTCTGGTAAGGATGGTCTGTCAGAGTACCACATGATAGCTTGTTATGATTTTATATCCTATGGAATATTATGATTCATGGGTAGATCTTGAAGTTATGGTAAGGACGGTCTGTCAGAGTACCACAAATGTTGTTGTTGATGCACCTGCCTCATTCTGTTGCCACATATAGTTGTTGATGATGTTGATATTCCAAATTCCTACTCTTGATGTTGGTGTTCCAGCTTCGTGCTATTGATGTTGATGTTCCAGCTTCATGTTGTTGATGATGATGATGTTAGTCCAGCTCCACGCTACAAATTATGATGATTTTTAGTTTCTACTGATGTTGATGATGAGAAAAAATTTCGATGACCTATAGATATGACCGACAATGTTCATGATACTGATGATGATGTCCCCTCTTATTGATGATTTATTAAGTCTAGTCAATTGTTATTAATTTTGTCAATAGAATAACCTTCTTGTTAAGGGGGAGTGTTGGAATATTGTAGCTTCAAAGAATTTTCTACCTGAGAGAGATTTGAAAAATATTATTATATTATATTTAATTAGGCCCTATTGTGCCTTAGTAAAAGTTAGCCCTATTGTGCCTTAACAGTTAAATGTAAATTAAGAGGGTAAAGTGACAGATCAGCCCAGACCTAATTATAGGCTAGCCAGACCACTATTTATAAGAGAGGCCAACGTCTCATTTAGACACACTCACCAAACTAGATCTACAACTATGAATAAGTGCACAAGTCTTGGAGGAGTAGCTGCTGCAACTGGGGGTGATGTCAAGGAGGGTTTTTGTCTATCTCTTGGTTAAGTGGTGTGCTACTCTTCCTAGTGAAGGAGTAGAGGAGGATCTTTTGTTCAGCCTTTGGTATGTCTATATTGAGGAAGTTTTTTTTGTGTTTTCTCCCCCATGAGGGTTTCCTAGAATAATATGTGTGTCTCTATTGTTTCTGTGATTTCCTCTCTTTCAGTGATATTCTTTATGCAACTAATGTGCTAAATGATTATAATAATAAAGAAGAATTGTAACTGCTATATGTATAAGTAAAACTTCAACATAGGAGGCATACGATGCTAGGCCAATGGTGCTTGTCCCATCTTTATTGACTACTCATGATGTTGTCTAACATGTTTTCCGATGGAATACCTTGCGGGAAACCCCCAAGTAATTCCCCACTTCATGGATGGTAAATGGGGTAAACCGATGTCCTTGATTATGGGGCCTAACCCCAAGGGAGAACAAGATATTAGAACATGTGACCTCTTCCGCTAGGGATAACTTCACGTCTGGCTCAAAACCACTTGAGATAACCCTTGGAGCTATGATGTTGTATGGCATGTGTTGAGTTATCCTTGACATTAGACATGTAGGATAATCGAAAATACTCATCGAAGGATGCATGAGTTGACTTAGTCAAGGAATGTGTGATTTGAAATTGATTCAAGGATCGACTGCGGGGATTCGATCATAAGTTTCAACCAGAAAATTGATTGAGAGTAGGTGATAATAGATGGATTCCAATAAAGTCTTTGAATGGATTAAAAATTCCCCCTTAGTTGGAAATGGTCACCATTTCTCACTTATGTAAATGAGGGGGACCATTTCCCACTTATGTATATGAGGAAAATTTTGATCCAACTCAATAGCATTGTACCACTTTCCTTGTGATGAGATTTTTCCTTCTTTACCCACTTGAAAGAAGGGAATTGTTAACATCTTTGTATGGCATGCTTACTATCCAAAAATAGTGTTGATTGCAAGTGGCTCATGAACATCTATGTGGATTTATTATGGATCTTTAGGCTATAACTTAATCTATTCTAGTAACGATGGAAAATAGGGTAAAAACAAATCCATATTGAATATTGGATGTAAACTTAGGTATGAAAAAATGCTAAGCTTAAGGGAATTTTTCCCAATTTTCTCAAGCATGGTATAAGGAACATATCACAAAGGCTTCATATTCCTATATGGGCCACTAAACCTTTCTTTGTTCATATGTAACTAGAACTGATCCCCAATTTGGAATGAATGAGGAATATGATGCTTGTAATGTCAAGCTTTAGCTTTTTCACTACCTTGATGCAACATCTATTTTTCTTGTTTTTGAATCTCATAGACCTTATCTTTGAAATTGAGTGCCTTGTTGATTTCATTTTTTTCATGTTCAGTGTCAAAAGAAATAGTCATTCAATCGACTAAGTCAATAACCTCTAAGGGATAAAATCAATAATAGACTCCAAATGAACTCTTGTCGATTGAACTGTGTTGAGCTCAGTCATAACTATGTTGGATATATGGGAAAATATCATCCCATGTTATTTGATTCTTTTCATTGTGCATATGAATAAAATATACCACAATGTGATTTACAACTTCATCTATCCATATTTGTGAAGATGGAATGTTGCTGACATAAATAATTGTGTGTCGATTTGCTACTAGAGTGTTTTCCAAAAGATGATAACAAATACCAAGTCATGATTAGTGATGATTGAATATGGTAGACCATAGTTCTTCCAAACATGCGCAAAGAAGTTTTGAGTAGTTTTCTAAGAAATCGTAGTCTTCCTGTAACTAGGTGTAAGGATAGCCATTTAAGAAAATCTATTAACCACTACTGCAATTGCATCATGTTGGTGCTTGGTGACAGGATATGTATTCAAGAAATCCATACAAATGGATTTCCCCGGTCAATATAGAATAGGAAAGGGTGTATACAAACTCTATCAAGGATTTGGTGGCTTGGTGATGGCACAAACCACACATGACTTGATATATTTGTCAACATTCAACTTGAGTTAATTCTATAGAAATTATTCTATAGTACCATAAGAGTCTTTGATACTCCAAAGTGACCTAATGTTTTGATGTAGTGTACATCACAGATAAGCTTATGCCAATACTCACCTAGATGTACACAAGTTTGTCCTAACTTGTAAAGCAAGTTGTCCTTCAAGAGGTAGTGGATGTCAATCAACTTGCCTATCTGGATTAGTCAATACACCGAGAATAAATTAGTTCCATCTTCATACAATCAAGGCCAAGTAATGGTATCATATACATGCATACTTAACACTAAAAAGGGAAATGATTGGTGGCCGACTAAGAAATCAACCGGCACATTGGATTTTCCTTTCGAATGCTTAATAACCAACTAAAATTACTATAGGTAACTAATTCACTTAAGTTGTCATATAGTTTGTAAATTATACTACGAAGGAGTGAACAATACTAGTTTTTTTATATGAATGGTCATTCTTTACCTTTAAAGTAATGTCTTGATTGCTTAATTGCTTGTATAATGTCATACAATTCCCTTTCGTAAGTCAAGTACTTACAAACAATATCACTGGATTTTTTTGAATAAAATGCTATCAGGTGATGTACTTGAGTGATCACTATGCACATAGCATAATCTGAAGCGTTAATCTCAATTTCAAATGGCCAATGTAAATTAATTAGCATGAGCAGTGGAACTATACAAAGCTTTTCCTTAAGCTCTTCAAAATCTTATTATTGTGTTATTTCCCATTTCAATTTTGTATTTCCACCTCCTTCAGTCTATTGATTCATTAACCATGCAATGTGGCTGAATATTAACACAAATCTACGATAAAAAATTGCTAAACCAATGAAACTCCTTAGTTCATGATTGTTTCTCAAATCAGTCCAATTATTGATGACTTGCATATTTTCTAGGTCAACTAGGATGCCTTTAGATTTTATCAAATAGCCCAAGTATTGATACTCTTCATTGTAAAAAAAAATTTTTCAACTTCATGCAAATTTTATGCTATCTGAGAGCGTTAAGCACTTGTTGAAGGTGTCGTAAACACTCATCCCATAATCTACTAAAAATGAGGATGCCATTTAAATACATAAAGACACATTTACCTGCAAAAGATATAAGAAGGTCATTCATATACCTCATGAAAGATTCAAGTGCATTGATGTGGCCAAAAGGCATGACTATGAATTTAAACAAGCCTTCCTTAGTTTTGGAAGTAGTTTTTCATACATCTGAGAACTCTATAGATATTTTGATTACATCCTAACTTGAGGTTGAGTTTGTTAAATGATTTAGAATATTTCAAATAATGTAGATTTTCTATTCTAGGAGGATGATATTAATTGTTTACTAAGATTTTATTGAGAGCCTTGTTTTTAATGCACATGTGTCATGTTCCATCTTTCTTAGGAACTAAGACCACTCGACTTCCACAAGGAGAGGAACTAGGTCAAATGTTCCCTTTGTGGATCAATGCTTGAATTTGTCTATTGATTTATTTATTCTCTAAAATAGAACTTTTTTAAACAAATGCATTGGGTGATGAAGAGCCATGAACAATATCTATGGACCAATTTACTTGGAAATATAATGGTACTCAAGTTATATTTTTTAGTATGTCCTTGTATTATTCAAGTACTCTATCGAATTGTTTTTGTTTTCGTGAGTTGTGGTGAGTGGAGACTTGACTAGTTACTATGATCTTCTCAAAACACTAAGGTTTAATCATTAACAACATGAATTTCTAAGCATGCTTGATAAGAGTTTTGACTTCTTTTTCTGAAACTATAGAGATTTTCGACTTAGCTCGACATTTAGAAATTCCATACCACTAATATTTGATATTGAAAATTACTTTCCATGGTCTTGAATGATAATTGCCATGTCTATCCCATACGTATGGTTTTCCAAATAGCACATCAATTATTGAGAGTGGTGCTATGTAACAAATTACTTCATCCTTAAAAGGCTTGATAAAGTAGGAAATATTGCATTGTCAAGTGATTCTAAGTTCTTGTCCATCTTTCATCTAATTGATGTTGTAAGGATGCATAAGTGGAGTAGTAACAAGACCCAATTTATTCATAAGGTCTTTAGAGAAAAAGTTTTTTTTTATTGAAATTGTCCACAAACAGATGTAACGGGTTGTATTTCACCCACATCTATGTATGGAATAGTCATTCGCTTTCCTCTTTATCGATCATGGTCAAATTTGATAGGATTGTTGAAGTCGATGCCAATAGAGTTGATGATTTTGGATCGAATTCCATGATAGCTTTATCCATATTTGTTGTAGTTCGACCTGAGTTGGACATATATGTCTGTGTTAGGAATGTCTTATAATATTTTCATTCAAATGCATCATGCCAAGATGAACTATGATAGTCACACTATTTTCTTATAGGAGGTCGAATATTTCATCTTCCTTTCTTTAAGAACTTCTTCCCACCTATTTTTTGCGACATAGTTTGAGTAGAATATTTGAGTTTCCCAAATTCAACAATGATGTAATCTTTTGTTTTGATAGGTTGAACAATTGGTTTGGTCAAGAAACACCCTTTCAAATTCATCCTTTCCTCAATCTTGATAGTGGAATGATATGCTTTTACAAGAGTGCCAATAGTGAGGAATTCCATTTCTTTTTTAATATAAGGAGCTAATCCACTTATATACTTGAAAATAAGTATATTTTATCCCCCCCCTAACACCAAGTTGAGCCATTATTTGGTAGAATTCATTAATATCACTATGAAAAATTGGATCTTACCATTTCCTTAGCTGCTGCTATTTATTATACTATTGTTCATGATATTTGGATGGATAAAACTACATTCTAACACGTTTGAAAAATTGCTTCCATGTTTTTATGGATTATCCATCTTCTTCCTTCTTTTTTGATAGATTTTCCCACCAGTAGGGTACATTAGTCAACATCTTCAAAGTTGCAATGATGACTTTCTCAGCCTCAAACAAATTATTCATAGAGAATTAGGTCTCTAATTGATGTACCTAATTGTCTACTTATTTGGCATTAATATTTCCTTCTAATTTACGTATATCTAGATTCATTTGTATGTTAAAGGGTCTAACCCTATCAAAGGAAAGTATCATAAAGTTGCTAGTCAAAATCAATACCAAGGTGACTCATGCAAGTATCTCATTGAAGTGACCACGCATTTATTCTCTCTGAAGAGTCAATACTAGTTCTATAAGTTCTTTTGGCTTATTGAGAGGATTTCAATTTTCACTTTCACATGCCATCTTAGGTATAGGATTTTGAGCATATAAATAATCATAGGTTCAAGGGAAGGGAATATTAAACAATTATGTCTTAGAATGAGTCTGAAAAGAATAGGTAGGCTAACTATGTAGGTAGTGTTTTAGCAAGAGAATTATAGTCTCATAAAAATCAATTATCAAAAAGAATTATTTGATACCAATGATCTGTTGTGCCCAGGGGAAACATAGGGGTGACAACATAGTTGACTAACTAAATCAAGATCCATTACTGCATAAGCATATAAATCTAGATTGTTTTGAAAAACTATAAAATAAACTTTCAAATATAATCAACTAAAATCAATGAACAACAATACCAATCACATGAAGATGTAAGAAAAGAATTGATAAAAAAGAAGCCATAGGGAAAAAATCTAGTGTATTGATTAATCAATTCATAATGTTGGTCTTCTATTTATATAATTAATATGCTAAACATAGGTGTAATGATTCGATGAACTCAATTGTAATGACAAAGAGAGGCAGGTCGAAGTGAGAAAAGTTAGAGAACCCGTTTGTACTCATGATTACATACATTTACACATTATTGAATAACGTTTGGGTGCCTTACCATCTACATTTTAGTTACAAGATACATACATAACTAATTAGAAGAAAAAATGACTTCTTGCTAGCTACTGATTAAAGGAATAAGATAAGAAGACATGCACTTCCACATCGTTGGTGCTTGCATGGTGTCTATTGACTACTCATGATGTCATTTGACATGTGGAAATTCATCCTCACTATTGGACACATAGGATAAGTTATGATCCTTGTCAAAGGATGCATGAGTTGACTGAGTCAAGGAATGTGTGAATCAACTGAGTTGAGGATCTATTGTGAGGAGTCGACTGTAAGTTTTAACCAAATAATCGACTAAGAATATGTGCTAGTCGATGGATTTCAGTAAGGTATTGGAAAAAATAAGACCTTCCCCCTTAGTTGACAATGGTCCCCATTACGTTCTTATACAATTGAGGAAAATTTCACTCCAACTCAATGGTAGTGTACCACTTTCTTTATGCTCAGAGTCTTCCCACTTTGGTCACATGAAACAAGGGAATGGTTTGAATCCTTATATGGCATGTTTGCTATCCAATGATGATGTTGACTACAAGTGGATATTGAACATATGGATGTATGTATTCTAGATCTTCAGGATATAAATTGATCTATTCCAACAAGGGTCTAAAATAGTGTCGAAGAAAATCAACATTAAATACTGGATGTAAACCCAAGTATAGTGGAATGTTGAACTTAAAATCATTTTTCCCAATTTTATTGAGTATGGTATAAGGAACATGTTGCAAAGGATTCATCTTCCTATATAGGTTACTTAATATTTCCTTCTTCAGAGTAAGTAGACTTGAGTCCCCAATTTGGAATGAATAAGGAATACAACACTTGTTGTGTCAAGCTTTAGTTTTTTCACTAACTCAATGCAACATCTCTTGTGTTTGTATTTTAATCTCACAAACCATGTCTTTGAAATTGATTATCTTGTTTATTTGTTATTGTCCATGGTTTGTGTCAGAAGAAATGGTTGGTTGAATGACTAAGTTGATCATCACTAAGGGATGGAATCCATAACAAACTTTAAATGGACTCTTGCTTGTTGAACTGCGTTGAGCTTGGTTATAATGATGATGGATATATGGAAGACTCTCATCCCATGTTCTATGATGCTTGTGGTTGTACATATGAAGCAATTGTATCACCATGTGATTCATGACTTCAATGTGTCCATCCGTCTAAGGATGGAATGTTGTCGACATAGATAGTTGTGTGTCAATCTATTGCCAGATTATTTTCCAAAAGACGCTAACAAATATGGAGTCTCTTTTAGTGATGATTAAAGTTGATATACCATAGTTCTTCCAAACATGCTTGAAGAAGAGTTGACCAGTCTGCTAAGAAATTATTGTCTTCTTGTAAGGTGTAACTTATCCAGTTTATAAAATCTATCAAGCACTACTAGGACTACATCATGTCGGTGCTTGGTGATAGGATATCTATTCAATAAATCTATAGAGATGGATTCCCATGGTCAATTTGGAATAGGAAAGGGTGTATAAAATTATTTTCGGTGATTTTGTGGCTTGATGATGGAATAAAACACACATGAATATATGTGTGTGTGTGTGTGTGTGTTTTAACATCTAGATTGACTAAATACTGATAGAAATAATTCTTGCAGTACCATAAGAGTGTTTGATAATCTAAAGGGACTTTTTTGTTTTGTTGTAGTGTGCATCCTAGATAAGATTATATTAGTGCTCACCTAGAGATACAGAAAGTTGTCCTAGTTTGTAAAGTAATTTATCCTTCAAGTGGTGATCAATGTCAATTGGTCAACCTATCTATAGTTGTTGATACATAGAGGATAAATCTATTTGATCTGTATATAGTTGAGGCCAAGTGAAGGTGTCATATCCATGCATACTTAACATTATAAGCATGGAAATGATTGGTGGTTAGATAATATAATCAATTGATATGTTGGATTTGAATTTCCTATGCTTAATTACCACTAATTGGAATTGTTGTAGGTAACTAAGGAATTTGAGTTGTTTTGTAGTGTATAACTTAGACTATGAAGGAGAAAACTATAAAGGATTGTTGTTTGTATGAATGGCCATTTCTTTTCCTAGAATGTAATGTATCCATTGTTTAAGTGCATGTACAGTTGAATATGATTCTATTTCATAACTCAAGTACTGACAGATAATATAACCATTTTTTACTGAATGGAATGCTACTGGATGGCCTACTTGAGTGATCACTGTGTCCATAGAATAATCTGGAATATTGGTCTCAGTTTCAAATGGATGATGTAAATCAAGTAGCATGAACACTGGAGCTAAAAAGAAATTGTCCTTAATCTATTCAAAAGCTTGTTGTTGTTTTGCTGTTGAGTCCTCAAAACAAACTCATTTTGTCACATTTCTATTTTATACCTCCATCCAAAAGCCTATATGTATGCCTAAGTTATATCCCATTTCACTCCTTTTTTCCCTAAAATCATAATCAACTAAAAAATATGTTCATTGAATAAGATAAAAGGTAAATTGTGGACTTTATACTTAATTCCATTCTTTTTTGTGCATTTAATGATTTAATTAACTATTATTGTAATGAGTATCTACAAAATTTCTTGATTTTGTAGCAACTCATAATACAATTATGTAGCCTAAATTACTAAGATGGGTTTCTACAGTGAATTAATTGTTCCATAGGGACACAATCAACCCTGGATTGAACCCCGACATATGGAAGGAATTAAAATGTTCCATGAAGCTCATCCACATGTCAGCATATCCCACAGATCTTCCAGCACAGAGAAAAAGCGAAGTCAAACTTGCTAGTCAATGCATACATGTGGCATAGTTCGCAACCCAATTTCATCATAACAATGCACGAATAAGGAATGAGATTGTATCACAAAAATTCATGCATTTTTTCATGAATTTCTATAATATGTGGAAGATCGAGCTCAATCTATATGCCCATGAAAGATTCAGATCCGATTTTAGATTTGTGCATATGTAATTTGATACAAATTGTTTGTGAGATCCATATAATTTGGATCTGAGTGATCTTGTTTCTATTGTATAAATATTTGCAATTAGATTCTCATAGGGATGATTATTATTATTACTCTTTGTTAATATCAAATTGTTGTATACACATTCTATGTTAATACAAAGCTTTGGTTCTTGTTCTATCGTATGAATTGTTAATTATGTGTGTGAGAGTTTAGTTTTATACAACTTCTTCAAATAGTGTTCCCTGAGCCAGGAGGCCCCCTTGAGGAGGAGAACACTATTTCACTTTCTTTATCATCATTGGTATTGTGTTTTTTCTTATCTAGTTGTGTGATTTATTAATTTTGTCGTTTCCTTTCTGCAAACTTATTCATTATTGTTTACACAAAGATAACTAATGTGGTAGACATACATTGAATAATTGATTCTTATGATCAACAAGAAATTTTATTGATAAATGATTGACAAAATATTATAACATTCCAGTAAATTGATGGTCTTAAATATTATAATTATCTTTGGATTATTTTAACTGTTTTCTTTCAATTTTAGCATTACTATGGTCTTTCTACTGCTGAACAGAACTATGTTTTTGTAGCTAAAGCGGTGAATAATTTTTCCTTATGCATGATTAGATAGATTATAACTAGTACCTGCATATATTTTTCATTACACTTCATTAGTTTATGATCCTCGGGTTGATAATTTAATGTAGCAAAGTTCAGCTAATTGGACTCAATGAAATTTTTGGCGCCATTGTTGGGGACATGCAAAGAGGCATTTAGTTTTTATTTCTTTTAAATGCACATAGGAATGAATGCATGGGAAGAGAGATTATAATACGAGATTTAAGAGCCTATGCATTCACTATAAGTAGGGCTATAGCAGATATCTCTTCAATAATTTAAAATCATGATAAGTAGAATGAATGAATAGGCATAAAGATAATAGCGGTAGATTTACTAGCGGTAGGAGTACACCAAACACCACTTCACCCACTCCATCACGTGGTACTGTAAGAGCCACACCATCAACTAACACTTATGTAGGTAGAACTACAAGAGGAGGACGAACAAGAAGACTTGTCACCACATAAACAAAAGGCAAAGGGAAAGTTGGAGAAGGAAGTTCTAAATCAGTAAAAGTTCTATCAATCTCACAACAAGCTGTCATACTTCTAGTTGAACCTCAAGAAGAAAAATTACTTAGTGGTCAACATGAAATTGTGTTTCTAGAAAACCCCATTGAAGAACCAAAATTCTTTGTTACATCAGAATACTTTGTGCACCTTGGAGAATACAACATGTCGAGAATAGTTCGTGACCAAGAAGAAGAAACATGACCTCGAGGTGGAGAGGAAGAACGATAAGAGAGGCTAGAGGAAACATGTAAATCAACTATTCAGGATGAATTCAGATTTCCAATCTTGGATCCAATAGTTGCAGTCCAAATGAAGAACATACCACCTTTAGCACTTCCCAACTTTCATGGTATGATAACCAAAGACCTACAAACTTTCCTTTTCGAATTTTATGTGTTATGTCACAGCTATGATTATTCTTCTAACACTAAAAAAATAAAGTTGTTTCCATCTGGACTTAAGGATGTTGCATTACGTTGGTTTATGGGATTGGGAACAAATGCTATAAAAACATGGGATGAGATGAGAAAAACATTCCTGGTAAAATATCATGATTATTATATAAATAGAGGAATGAGAGAGGAAATGTTTAAAATGACACAAAAATAAGAAGAGAGCCTTGAATATTATTTAGAGAGATTTAATTATACCATTAAAAGAGCAAGGCAAAATCATCTAGATTTAGATACTCTAAAAGTCATTTTACTTGGGGGAATTAGAGATGAATTGATTGATGTGTTAAATTTAATGGGTAAAGGAGATATTTCTCACCTAACCTATCCAGAAATTTGTGACTTATGCAAGCATATATCTAGGGTAAATTCTAAATATGGTAATGGACTTAGGGATTCTATCTCTAGGGTAAACAAATCATCCACTGGTGGGGTAAGTAGAGAAGATATTGGCAATTTATTGGGCAATTTTAAAACAAAAATTTTCAGTACTCTTGGTTCTTGATTAGGCACATTGAAAATTAAGCAAAATAAAGAGGTAGAGGATTTATTAACTATTTATTGTCCAAAATGTAGAAAAATTCATCCTTTAAAAGAATTTCCTTTACATAACATCTATCTTTGTGGAATATGTGAAGATAATCATGCTACAAAAAACTACCCATCTTTACTGTAACTCAAAGCTTCTTACCATGGAACTCAAGGAAGTACAAAGAAGTTATGTTTTGCTGCACAAAAAAGGCCTTGGAAGCCAAGGAATTCAAATATATCTCAAGATCCCTCTCGATAATTTCAAGATCCCTCAATATCCCTCTTAGTGGATGTTTATTTCGTTAAAAAGTTGGATGTTTTAAAAAGGTTTTTTAAGATATATGTATTAAATATTTTTTTATTCAACCTTTATAAATATAAGTTCATTTCTTCATATTAGAAAGTTTGGTTTATAAGTTGTAGTTTTGGGTGGCTCATGCTAATGACAAAAGTGCATAGTTCAAAGGTTTAGGTGGAGAAATTAAATGGAAAGAATAAATTTGAGCTATGGAAGCTTAAGATGTAGAATTTGTTGGTGAAACAAGGATTGCAAAAGACTTTGGCGGGAAAGACAAAGAAACCGACAAGCATGACAGAAGAGGAATGGGAAGATCTGGACGCAAGAGCCCTCAATACCATTCATTTATGTTTGGCAGGTGGGTTTTTTTTTAACATCCCTCGAGAGGAGGAAACAACAAGAGCGGTGATGGTTGAGTCACCGTGAAAGAAAAAAAAAATTATTGTGGAGTTGTAAAAAATATTGATTGCATGTAAATGGGCATATGTCTGTAAGACATGGATAGGCATGTGTGCCCCTAGTTTATTGGGTCACCTATGAAAAGTATAGACATAGATTTACGTAGATTGAAGATGTGGGGGGCATGTATGTTTGGTTAACCTTGACTCAGTGAAAGATTTAACGAGTTAAACCTGTTTTTTAGGTCAAAGCATGTGGTTTTTTGGGTCCACATTTTTTGGGTATCCCATGGTATTGTGTCCATGGATTGCATGTAATGAAGCCTATAAAAGTCTTGGTGAACTCTATTGTAAATGGGCCTAGAGGTAAGTGGTGAAGGATTACTTGACCGGCTTGGATGGATTGGGTCAAGGGAATGTTCATGTTAAGGTGGAGCACTGAGAATCCATTGTGAAGTCCTTAGAAGTGAGTGAAAAAGGTTCACTTGGGTCGGCTTGGCTGAATTTGGTAGAGGTTTTTCGAATGAAATATTCAAGGTGGAGCAATGTTTCAAGGTTAGAAAGGTGGGTATGTAGAAACATTGATGTGTTTAGAGATTTGTAGTGAAATGAACATTGAAAATTCAATCAAGTGTTTCTGAATATATGATGAAGGGTAGGTTCATATCCATGGAACTTGGAAATTATTACAAGGAAGATGGGATCAAAGGGGCATGTTTAGTAATGCCAATTTGCAACAATAATTGTGGGAAGAAGAAATTGTGCTATCTGGTAACTCGATCACCATCAGTTGTAAAAGACTAGAAGATTCTGGAAGAAGTATGAACAGGTCATCTGGTGATTACTCAAATGTGAAATTATTTGGTTGTGATGCTTATGTTTTTTTATCAACATTCTAAGTAGGACCAAGATCAAATAGGGAGATCTTTAATATGGTGCTGATGTTAAGGGATACAGATTGTGGGATACTACTTCCCACATAATCATCATAGATAGAGATGCAATGTTTGATGAATCTCCTTTTATAAAATCAAACATAGTAAAAGATGAAAGGTTCAAAGCATGACTGGTAGCAGAAGGGTATTCAAAAGGTATTGATTTCCATGAAATTTTCTCACCAGTTGTTAAAAGCTTGTTTCTATTCATGTTTTGTTAACAAGAGTTGTGTTACTTGATCTTGATTTAGTACAACTAAGTGTTACAACTATTTTACATGGATTTTTTGGATAAGGAGATGTATATGGAACAACCATAAAGGTTATTTTAGAATCACAATAGAAGATTTTTCTTGCAAACTCAGGAATCATTGTATGCCCTAAGGTAACCAGACAATGGTACAAGATGTTTGATTCCTTCATGGTGAGCCCAATTTTACAAGAAGTGAGTATAACCATTGTGTTTAAGGTATATTTATTATCTTATTGTTAAATGATATTATTTTTGCAAGCAGAAGCATGTTTGAGATCAACAGGTTGGCTTAATTGGTTAGGACGTTTGATATGAAGGATCTAGGAGTAGCAAAACAAATATTAGGCTTGGAAATACACAGAGATAGGAAAGATGGTAAGCTTTGGTTATCACAACATAGATATGTGGTGAAGATACTCAGGAAATATGGTATGAATAATGTGAAATTGGTAAAATCCCTTTGGCTTTCCACTGTAAGTTTTCTTCAGGTTTATGTCCTAACTAATGAAGAAGAAAAGGGTTATATGTCTCGTATATTGTATGTTAGTAGGAAGTTTCATGTATGTGATGAAATGGTTAGTATTTCACATGCAGTTGGTGTTGTCAATAGACACATGAAAAAACCAGGTGAAGAGCATGGAAATGGGTGTTGATGATTGCGATGGGAATGTTCAAGTATTTCACATGCAGTTGGTGTTGTTAGTGGACACATGGAAAAACCAGGTGAAGAGCATGGAAATGGGTGCTTTAGTATCCTAGAATAACATAAGAACAAGTATCAACTACATTGGTTGCAATGATTTAGTATGTGGTTATGATTCAGGATATTTTGACAAGAGGAGACCTGCCTAAGGTTATGTCTTGAAAGAATTCAAGGATATATTGGGTAAGTTTGGACAAGTACATTATGAGGTGTTTTGTGGTGGTTAAAGCATTGTGCATTTGACTTAGTCCAACGTATCAAAATGGGACAATGTGTCATTTTATAAGACAAGTTACTGATGGAGGCATAATGGTCCATACTAGAGAAAATTGTGCATAAATGTTCATGAAACAATGTTGTTAGAGAAGTTGCGGAGCTGTGATGGTGTTTGGCTTCTCTTAGCTGGCAAGAAAGGTGATGAATAAATTTGGGCATGGTATATCAGGTAAATTGTTGTCAAGGTGGAGATTGTTGAAATGTGCCAACTAATTTCCCATGATTTTTTAGATATGGGTGGATTGCTTGACTCCTAGTATTATGTCATTAACTAAACAACTAAAAATAGAATATGGATACATGCACACTAAAGTGATTAGTTTGTCTAACTATTTGATAGATGTTATATATCTATGCATGCCCATAGAGGAAAATGTACAGTGTGGGATGAGTGTGAGGTTTGCAAGCATGTGTTTGGCAGTTGTAATTCTCCCTTCATTATATTGTTTAAGTTGGAGTTTTGAATATATAAAAAAATTTAATGGCTTCAAAAAAATCAAAACACCTAAAAAATATAATCTCATGAATTTTTCTAAATTCTAATAAAATTTTAAACAAAATTGTTCAATCACCTCAAAAACAAAAACCCTAAAACACTTAAAATATATAATTTCAACCATTGAAATATGAACTTTTCCAAATTTCCATTAAGCTTTTGAACAAAATTCATTGGAAAAGATGGACACAGGAAAGTAAATAAATTTAAAGTACATTACATCTCTCCATTCAATTTGAGATATTATTTTGGAGTTGAATCGTATTCTTCATTTTGTGTTCCCATCATTCCACTGCATACTAAACACAACCTACTTTCTCAACTTCCAGTAAATTTCATTCTCCTTGGGGGTTTGTCGAGGAATCTCCTTAGGGGATTTCTATTGACGTGAAATCCCTTTTTCTCTTTCAAGCATTTGGACTAGGAAAATAATTATACAATAACAAAAACTTCCCAAACTACCACGCCAACACAACCTAACCCAACCATCATTCCATCACTTGAAAATCTCAACCCCTGAACTAAATTCCCTCTCCAACCCATAATACAAAACCAATACTAGAACCACCCTGAAATTAAAAGTGTTTTTTCACTTCCTTTGAAATACCCATTTGTGAAAGAAGTAAAACGACCTAAATTGCTCTTTAGCAAGAACCTTACCAGTCCCACACACCGTGATAGTTAATTTCGACAAGTCATGGTCCCATGTGAGTCTAAGTGGCCGCTATTTTCATTTTCATGTAGCAATAAATGTTTACCAACCATCCCGTCAACTCATGCGAGGGATGTGTGGAGTGGGACGTTCTCCGTGAAAATAAGGTCTGTCAATGCATCGTTGCAGTTACTCCTTCAACATTTTCAATTCCTAAAATCATTCCTCGCAAATAACTGCATGCATTTACTTCAAAATAAATAAGTAAAATTATTTAATAAATACATAAGTCTTGAAATTTTAAAATAATTATATATTTATATGTATTGATTTTACAATGACTGGAGCATGCAGCATGATCACAAAGAATCAATTAGAGTTTTCAATCAAATGTGGGAGGCTCTTTTCTTTGCTTTATGTGCTGAAGTGAATTAATCCTCTTTGTAAAAAAATCTGCATTTATAAAAGAAATTAAGTAAATGGATTTTTCCATTTTTTCATTACACGGAAATTGTCAATCCATGTATTTGAACTACAAGAATATGGAAAATAAATGGTTGACGATCATAGATCATAATTTGACTTTACTCAACTTAAAAAATCAAAGTGTGTGAGACTCAAATGGCTTGGGTTGAATGTTAATTAGAATGTAATCAAGGTAAGTGACATTAGAATGGTATAGGTTAAATGTTGATTAAACTGTAGAGTGTTTTCATTTTTCATTTTTTTTTTTAAATTTGTTAAAAATTTTAATTTATAATAAAATTATAATTTTATTTATTTAAAGATATGATAGGAATATGGAAAATAAATAGGTCGCTATCATAAATCATAATTTTCCTTTACTCAATTTAAAAAATCAATGTGACTTTATCCAACTTAATAAATCAAAATACTTGAGTCAAATGGATCGACTTGAGTTGAATGTTAATTAGAATGTAATCAAGGTAAGTGAGATTAGAATGATGACTTAATTTGACCCAACAAACCAAGAAAAATTCCAGCGTGGCTTGATATGATGTAGTAAACCAAGGAAAATTTGGTTAAAGTCTCTTCAATGATATGCTTGTGCTTGTGATAATGTATGTGCTTTAGTTAATTTTTATTCCTAATGGAAACATGTATTGCAAGCTATGTGGCCTTCTTTATTTATGTTTAAATTAGCAATATTTCCATATATTTATGCATTGGTTTGAGTGTCTGTTGCATTGATTGAAATCAATGTAAGTTCATTAGTTTCAGTGTTTCTTGCACTTATTTCAATATCCTTCTTACATTTCAATGTTTTGTGCATGATATTGCTTCTTTGATATAGGGTTTCAATTATATACAGTAATTCAAATTAAGATGTCATATCATAATAATAATAAGAAAAATGATGATGTACAAAGAAATAAATATATTTTAGTGTTCGAGAATCGTTTCAATGTCTGTTGCATTGATTTCAATGTTTCCTCTCTTTGACACATGGTTTTAGTTACTATCATGTCTTCTCATGATGAGAAAAAAATGATGTACATGTTGAGGATGTAAGAAGACAAACAAGAGAACGTGTTAGGAAACAAAGAGAGAAGTTAGAGTAAATCACTAATGAACAAAAGGAAGATAAATAAATAAATAAAAGTGAACGACAAAGAGCATATCGACAAACAAAGTCTCAACAAATGACAAGTGACCAACAAAAAGAATAGGGAAAAAGAAATCGTGAATGTCAAAGAGCATATCAAGAAAGAAAGTCACAAGAAATGACAACTAACCAACAACAAGAATAGAGAAAATAAAATTTAAAAAGACAAAGAGCACATCGACAAATTTAGGCACAACAAATGACTACTAATCAACAAAAAGAACAAAGAAAACAAAATTCTAAACATCAAAGAGCATGTCAACAAAGAAAACATAATTGATCCAATATAATCATAGTACCAGATGCAGAACTTGAAGAAAAAGATAATACCATGAAAAAATAAGTTTATATGATATCTATGCCCAAACTCAACCTCTAACTCTCATTGAAAAAATGATGCAAGAAATATTGAGATAGTCCCAAATGAAGAAATTCAAACTGCTAAGATAGTCCTTATTGAAGAAATTCAAATTGAGGATAATAAACGAGTGGTACTTGAAGATATGAATATTGCACATCAAAAATTTAATGATAGGATTGATCATTTGACTAACATTCAAACCTATCATGTGTATGAAGAGTTTTATGCCATAATTTAGGTAGTGAATACAAATATAGGTCCAATGTCCATGAGATGTAAAAGAGAGAGAACTCATCAAAAAATTTCAGCTCAAAACCATATGGATCCACAATGACAACCTCAAGTCCTTGCAATGCTTACACAAGTTGAAGAAATGTTTTTTTTTGTCAATAATCCAGAACTAGTTATATTTCCATTGAAAAGATTACAAAAAAGTCTGATGCTAGCCTACCACTAAAGAAACCAGACCAGCAGCAATGCAATAGTTTGTCTAATTTTTTGCATGAAAGTTGTCTTATAAATCTAGAGGAATGATAGTAACTATATCTAGAACCCTAAAAATGACTTAAAACTAGTCTAATTATATGCCTAGCTAGATAATTGTTGGGTATGGCCTAGAGTCCATCATCTACAATCTGAGTTATGATATACAAAAAGAAACTTTTCATTGAAAAAAAAACTAAGTATTGAATGGCCCAACCTCCTATTACACTTGGGTGGGAGGTGCTACCACAACTTCAAGGTCGATGCCGACGATCTTCCTTGCCAGCGGGTTCATCATCTGGTCTAGGATTCGAATCTGCACTAGCATCTTGTCCATATAGAGAATTATATCTTCCTTATCATCCTTTATGTCTGCAAGGGATCGTCCTAGGATAAATTTGATCTGCCAATAGAGTTCTATGGTTCACAGATAATGGGATTCACGGGAGAAAATACCTCTAGTGTCTGGAACCCAGGATATAGTGTCGGCTCGAACCTCCTCATCCGTGAAAAAACACCGCAGGACTCAAACATCTTCTTCCACTAAGTTTATTTTAGCCTGGATTTGAGGGGGCGTGTGTGCATGATATAAGTCGATAGAGTTTTTGGTCACTTCTATAAGACATGATACAGATTAGCCCCTTAATGCAAAGGAGCTACCACGTCCATGACGGGAGTGGCCTCCATGAGCCATGGGATCTATAGAGAGTGGGTAATCAGGAGGGAAGAGGGGCTCATGAAGAGAATTGGTGTGGGTGAGCTGACCCAGGTGAGAGTGAAGGTGAAGCAGGAAAGAAAAGTGGTAAAAAAAGACCCAGAGGTGGTATGAAATAACTGCGGTAACCATCATGTGAGAGATCATTTCAAGGAGAGTGGTAATCAAGCCGTAGTTAAGGCCATATAGATGAGTGATGGTTGAGGCAATTATGAGGCTGAGGATATTGATACAGAGGGAGATCTGACCAAGAACATGTCGACGTTCCTAAGGAGGTCATCTAGAAGGCACAGAGAGAAGAAGGTTGTTTGGAGGTAGGGACATACAGGTTAGAGTATCTCTACTTAATTGGTGCATCATGCAAAGGCTAGGTGGGAGAGAGACGTGGCGTCAGTGGTTGGCAAAGCTGACGCATGGTTGCTTGGCTTGGGTGAGAGCCCTGAGCCCGATCACTTCCTAACCACCCGATACGGGGGAGAAAAATGAACGAGGGCTAGGGTGGTATAGTCAGTCTTGAGGGGGGAGGTGGGGAGAAGATTCCAGTCAAGGCCCATTGGCTTGTCTCCTCTGTTTATCCCTTCATTCGCCAAGCAGTTGGCTAATTTGTTGGCTAAGCATTTCACATGGGAGGGAATAAATGCTTCTATCTTGGGGATGAGTTTGTTAAGGTGCTCCATGGTGGCTTGGATTCTCTAGCTAGTAGTGATTTTGTTGGGTGAGTTTCCATACTGGAGCTTGCGAAGGATATAAAATCATCAGCTGTGAGTCCCCTTCGATGACTATTAGTTAGTAGTGACCTTTGATGGAAAAGAGGAGATTTGCTTCCAAGGCTTTCAATTCTGCGGCATTGTTACTTTCAGTTCCTATAAAGCTGGCATAGATCGTAAGAATGTTTCCTTCACTGGTGTGAAAAACTCCTCCATAGATGGTTGTTCTGGGATTACCTTTTGAGGCATCATCAAAATTGAGTTTGAGGAATCCCTTTGGTGAGATCGGAAGAGCGGTTCAGCAGGAATGCCGAGACC
>CBVK0101537440.1:0-10868 GCA_900067695.1 Picea abies | reverse complement strand
ATGCCTATGCTTGGTGGACGTAGCCCAATGTTTGGGTGAACCACATGAAATCCATGTGTTTCTTATCTGTGTGAATGTTAATTATGATATGTGAATTGTGTTTTCTACATTTTCAATTCTAACATGCTCGACTAGAAGCTTTGCAATAGGGAAAGGAAATCCATGGTACACAATTAGAAATGATTTTTTGTCCGATGTAGTTGTAGGAAACACCATGATAGATATGTATGCCAAATGTGGTAACCTTTGGAAGGAATGTGAATTTTTTTGACATTATGCATGAATGAAATGTTGTGACATGAGCAACAATAGTTGTAGGAACTATAATTTTTCATTTATCATGATATTGTTCTGCATGGGAATCTATTGAAATATTTCCAAATCTTGCAAAAAAAGACCATAGTAAGATCTTGAAGGCTACAGTAATTTATTATGATGGGAAAATGAATGACTCTCGCCTCAATGTTGGATTATCTTGCATTCCTGCATTAGTGGGTGCAACAGTGCTTAATAATGTAGAAGTCGTATCACTTCACAGGGATGAACTTACAAACCAAATCATGGGTGCATGCATTAGTAATAATCTAACAGATGGTTTTCAATAATTTCAGGTAAGGAATTTTATGTCTATGCAAGGTTTGTGGTGAATGTTGTTTGACCTTTTTGTGACGAAGTGAGGAAAATGGCTGGAAAAGATGCAAAAATTATCATTTTCCCCAGTAGTGGAGTGAATATCATCCTCCCTGATTATTATTCTTCAGAGGTAATGGGTTTAATTGCACCTTGAAAAAAATATGGAAGGGTGGTATTTATACTTCCTTGTCTTGGGAGGACAGTTGTAGGAACTATAGATTCCATTACCACTTTAACAATGCTCCCAAAACCCAAAGAAGAAAATATTCAATTCATCTTAGATGCCATCAATGATTACTTGAATGTTAAGGTACGCCAATGAGATGTTCTCTCTGCTTGGAGTCGAATTCTTCCATTGGCAACTGATCTATCAGCTAATGACAGTATCAACATCTCTAGAGTGTTGAGTCGTGGAAGCATAAACTCAACAAGATTCAATGACAAAAAAAAACCAAGAACAACAATCACACAATGAACACAGTGTTTACAGGGGAAATGATAATCAATATTATTATTATTCAAGGGAGGATTAAAACAGTGAAACATTGTCTTACAACCATCCTCTCACTCATCCCACACACTACCTACACTACATTACTTTCTCACACCTCTATGAGTATGCTAGATATATAGGATCTATTATACAGTTAAAAAAACTAGTTACAACCAGATCCACTGGTTACAAAAAGCAATCATTGTAGTGTGCATGCATGCACATTCCATATTTAGATGATACAGTGTGCATGAATCTGCATGGGAAATTAGTTGGCAGTTTCAACAATCTCTACCTTGAAAACAATTTACCTGATATATCATGCCCAAATTAATTCATCACCTTTCCTGCAAGCCAAGAGAAGCCAAACACCATCACATCTCTGCAACTTCTCTAAAAGTATTGTTACATGAACATGTTTGCACAATTTGTTGTAGTATGGACCATTCTTCCTCCATTAGTAACCTATCTTATAAAACAATGCATTATCCCATTTTGATACATTGGACTGTTAGTCAAATGCACAACACTTTGACCACCACAAAACACCTCATCCTGTACTTTTCCAAACTTACCCAATAGATCATTGTATTCTTGCAAGACATAACATGAAGTAGGTCTCCTCTTTTCCAAATATCCTTAATCATAACCACAAACTGAATAACTGCAACCATTGTAGACGATACTTATGATTTTGTGATTCTAAGATACTAAGGCACCCATTTTCATGCTCTTCGCCTAGTTTTTCCATGTGTCTACTGACAACACCAACTACATGTGAAATACTGACCATTTCCATCACATACATCAAACTTCCTACTAACATACAATACTCAAGACATATAACCCTTTTCTTCTTCATTAGTTAGGACATAAACTTGAAGAAAAACTTACAATGGAAAGCCAAAGGGATTTTACCGATTTCACTTTATTCATACCAAATTTCCTGAGTATATTCACCACATACTTATGTTGTGATAACCAAACTTACCATCCTTCCTATCTCTATGTATTTCCATGCCCAAGATTTGTTTTTCTACTCCTAGATCCTTCATCTCAAACATCCTAACCAATTGAGCCAAACTGTTGATCTCGAACATGCTTGTGCTTGCAATAAGCATAAGATTAAACACTAAGATAATAAATATACCATAAGCAAAATGGTTATACTCACTTCTTGTAAAATTTGGCTCACCATGAAGGAATCAAAGATCTTGTACAATTTTTTGGTTACCTTAGGCCATACAATGATTCCTGAGTTTGCAAATAAATATTTTGTTGTGATTTTGAACTAACCTTTCTGGTTGTTCCATATACATATCCTTATCAAATGTAAAATAATTTTAACATCTAGTTGTACTAACTCAATATCAAGTAACGCAACATGAATAGAAACAAGATTTTAACAACTGGTGAGAAACTTTCATGGAAATCAATACTTTCCAAATACCCTTATGCTACCAATCATGCTTTGAACCTTTCATCTTTTACTATGTTTGATTTTATAAAAGGAGATTCATCAAACACTACATATATGTCCATGATGATTATGTGGGCAGTAGGATCCCACATTTTGCATCCCTTAACATCATCACCATGTCAAAGATTTACCTATTTGATCTGGGTCCTACTTAGAATGTTGATAAAAACTTAAGCATCACAACCAAATAATTTCACATTTGAGTAATCACTAGTGTTTTCGGACAAATTAGTCAATGCATACACAAACCAATCTCCCTATCCTGGGAACCCAAAGCTAGAACAAAATAGAACATAACATATAACTTTCCCTATGTTTATGTAATAAAAACTACTAGCTAGCAAGAGTTCACATCTTTTAATTGACAGTTTTCCTCGTTAGTTGTAGTTTCCAGCTCCATCCTAAAACTTGTACATGATAACCTATAAGAAAACACAATCCAATAAGAGTGAAAGAAACAAAATTATATTTTGATAAAACCTATGAAATGATCAAGGAGAAATGCAACAAAGATAACCTAAAATGGATAGCATTTGTGGGAAAGAACATATATTGTTTTATTAAAAATAATAGAAGAGATTACAACTAGAGCCTTGATGTTGTGAAGTCCCTCCCAATGATTCATTGCTCCAATACACACCCTTTGCTTCTATGAGTTCTAACACCATAGGTTTAATACCAGCCCATCTAGGTCAAAAGTCAACTTAACAAAGTAGAAGCTAAAGCCATGATTGACCACTATTCATCACTGATTTATTGATTTATTGATTAGCTTTCTTCATGAGAGATACTTCAGTTTATAGATTTGAAAAGAAAGGGATGAGAAGGTTAGGATGAGAGTTTAGGATCTCACCAAATCAGGAATACGAGTGATATCCAAACCGATCGGAAGACACCTCATCATCGAAGCTTCTATTCTAGAATCTTCTCTAAATTATTCTTTTTCCTTCATACGAACAATGTCGCACCCTATGAATGAGAAACATGCAACATTGTCATAGGATACTATGTTTCAACATGCGACATTCAATGATGTCAAAGTTTGTAAAGGAACACAGTGTGACACCTTGATAAATTAAAGATTTTAAAGGAAATTACCATAGTCTCATCTCTCTAGGAAATTGTTTTCTTCCATCTTCTTTAGGGATTAAGGAAATAATCCTTCAAATGAAAAATGGTAGGTGCATATCATCAGTGGTCATAGTTGTGACGAAAATAATGTGCAAAAGAATGCCCACCAAAGTATGAAGTTAGAAAATGAGTGATAGCTGAAACACTTTGTCATGTGGTTGTTGAAAACAAGGAACACATTGGTCAAAAACTTGTCAACAACAAACGAGGAGTTACAGTACAATAATATATCATCACTAAGGTATGCATTCCCATACTCAAATTACAAGTGAATCAAAGAATAAGTTTCGACATGCAAATATCCATGTCAAATAAGATAGGCCATGGCCACCAAACATACACCATGGATCCATGCCATAATGTCCCAAATCGGATCATAGCCACCAAAATACATTGTGGATCTATTTCATAAAGACTCAAATTTGAACATATCCACGAGACATACACCGTGTATATATGCACGTGTACATACTCAAAATACTCCATCGCAACCTAGATCTAACAATGAGGATCCAGGGTCTTCATCTCTATTGTGCCATAGTACGAATCTAACCATGCGAATAAATATGTTGAAGTCAAACATGGTATAAACCATCTCATTACTAATCAATGATGAAAATTGTTAACAGACGCAAAAGGAACCACCAATAATAATGATGGCCCTTAAGGTACATAAGTACATTGTATGGAGTGTAAATAGATGATTTTATGTTGAACACCCATAGAATCATTCGATCGAAGGTCAATGATGAAAACCTGTCGTCGAAGGCAAGGAAACTTGCCATTAATGCATGCAAGTCCAATGTACTGTAAAGTTTCTAAACCAACTTCCTAGATAATTTTTTTAAGTCGATAGGAGTTTATTCATCATAGGAGGGCCTTGATGTATCCCCCATCAATGACACGAAATAGATACAAATATTTGAATTATATCATAGCACAGAGAAATTTGGGACTGACTCAGGGATGGCCGATGAAATAGAAGGCTTAAGGATTGCAGAACTGGCCGATGTGATAGATTGATTTCTAGGTTGAACTTGTCTTAAACATATTGATGACATGACAACTATCTTGGAAACATTGACTCAAAAAGAGAATCACAGATCAAAGTGTAAACGTATGAAGGAGTATGATCAACAAGAGACAAGAAGATTTCCCAACCTTGACACAAGGAGTGAAAGGAGGTAATGTTCAAGAACGACTTGCTACCATAGAATTAATACATATTCCCTTCCCAATCCCCTCCCACTGTTTCTAGCAAGTACCTCTTTATTTTTACACAAGTTTGAGGAGGATAACATATTCTTGTAGTATAAGCTCATCCTTTGGATGATTCCTTTGGAGTATTTTTAATGAACCCTAAGAAGGAGTGGTTTAGTACCATATGGGTATTTTGATGTATGTTTTATGAGTCTAGAGAAAGTAAAATCGATGGTATTTCATGTTTAGGGAGCCTAAAAAAAGCTTAAAAATAACTCCTATTACCTTTTTTGTGAATTTAGTCTCCGAATCCCGAAAAAGTATAAAATAATACCTAGGAGAACTCTTCTAGACATGATTGACTAGAGTATTTATTTTCGTAATTAATCATACTTAGCTTGAAAAAGGGTTAAACTAATACTGAATAGATGCCCTTTCAATTTTTTTAACGAGTGTGAAAGGAATCAAGTTCACTCGACAATATTTTCATATTTATAGGGTTCTGAAAAGATCTTAAAGAAAGTCCCTAATGTTTAAAAGTTTGATCTTAAAGAAAGTCCCTAATGTTTAAAAGTTTCGAAAGACTATAAAAGCATGCTTGACCATAACTTAATGTATCAAAATTTGCCCTGTAATTGCAAAAATGTTAGTCCTGCTAAAAAAATTATGTCATCCAAATGAGATTCTATATAAAAAGTGGCAAAAAATGAAATAGAATATAAAAAGAATATATTGTTCTACGTTAAAAAGAATAAAAGAGTACTTTATTTTTAACATTTGAGATTTTACCTCTCAATAGTGAAAAAAAAACCATTTTGGTGGATTATTCAAGCAACAAATGTGAACAAATCTGTGGATGATTCCAAATTCCGTCTCCACCAGGTAATAGATTTTTCCCTCTCCTTCAATTTGATGTCCATTTTTTTCCATTTCAAGCCAGTTTTAGGTATTTTTAGGGTTTTTCCAAGCCCTAAAATGTGCCACACAGGGGTCACAGAGCTCCCATATCGAGGAATACGACGCATAAGAGTTTCAAAGACAAACCTTATCGAGAAGTGAGACATTATCACTTGGTGTATAAAAAATAGGGTGTGAAACCTGTAAAACTCAATATGTTTTTTCATTTTACCATGTGGGGTTTGAAAATTTTGGATGCCAGTTGATAGATAAGTTCTCTAATTATTGTTTGCAGGATTTTCATTGGACAAAATGTTGGAATGGAGGGATAGGGAGGATGAGATGGAAGATAAAATTGTGGCCAATGATACAAATACCATATTGGCACTTCGAAGGTGTGGGTTAGAAAAATTATTCCAAGTTCATGGCATGAGGGCCCGAGTTTGTTTGTTGGAATTCCTAGTGAAGATGTGGGAACCCGATGAACAAGTTTTCAATATGAGGAGAGCGAGTTTCTTCTTGACATTTAATTCTTGACCGAGCTCTCAAGATTAGGAGAGCAAGTTTCTTAGTTTAGGTTTAGAGGAGGTGGTGAGAATACCAAAAGGTATATCTCACAACACTCCATTATAGGTACTAGAAAAAACAACAGGAAGATTCCAATAAAAAATGTTGGATATATTTCCTTAAGAACCATCCTTTTCACTATTTCTCGAGTTGTCGGAAGTGAAAATCCTCACCTAGATACCAATGCCCAAATGCAATATGCATTTGATTGCATGCCATCAAAAATATTTAACTGGTGTGAAGGGATCTTGGAGAGAGTGAAAGACCAATTGACCAAATGCAAAACAAGTTGATTGAAGCAATTTGGTTATAGTTCAACCTTGGTATCTTTTTTCTTGGAAAGAGTTCCACTATTGTTTCTGCAGAGTATGGAGATAGATGAAGACCATGATCCACAAGAGCCTTGTCACACACCCACTATGGGGGGTAAAAATTTTGTTCTCCTTACGGAAACAAATCCACTCTCCACGATTTCTAATTTGGAAAGTTGGGGAAATATCCCCCTTTTCTTTGACAACCATCATATATGACTGTGGGTTATAACTGAGTGCCAATCATGTGATTGTGGGTGCAGACCAAGGTGGTTTGATTCCAACTTATTTTCTCCCCAAAATTCACCATGAGCCACCGTGTGTCTCTTTCTCAATACCGTGGTTCCCATTGTGGCCCGCCCTCTAACCTTTAAAGTCCGAGAACTTTCTATCCCTGCAATTAAACATGACCTTTGATCTCACAATCTTGATGGTACTTCTAAAATGAAGACTCAGATTTGAACCCTTTTTAAATCAACAGATGTGACTTGCTTCAGGACTTCGGCGTTCAGAGTTTTCAACTCTCAAACCTTGATTTCTCTACAGTGGCTATCTCCCAGAGTGGAATATTTACTGACACATGTCCCTCACAAACAGATGACTCAAATGAACTCCGACTCTACAGACTTCAGGATTTCTTGTTCATTACCTCCTCTTTATTCCAGAGTGATTTCTCCCAGAGTGGCAGATTGTTTTCCACAAGCCCTCTTCCAAATCAACGGTCTTGGTCCTCTTCGGGACTTCAACACTTTTCAACCAAGATCAAATCAATGGCCTTCAACTCCCTTCTTGATCAATGATCAAGATTCTACTTTGGGACTTCGACTATTTCACGCTCTACTTTCCTCTGGAGTATTCCCTACCTAGAGTTCTAGATCGGGTGGATGGCTCTCATCCACTTCGGTAGTTCGAGCTTCGAGGATTTCAAACTCTTCTCTTTTGCATTCTCCCGGAGTGTTTTCACCTAGAGTTCATGATATGTCGCCACATGCCCTTTGGATCTAACGATCCATATTCTCTTTGGGCTTCGGACCTTTCAATTCTAAAACTTCACTTTCCCTCGAAGTATGCATATTTCTGTCGTGTGTCCCCCTTGAATCAGATGGTTGAAAATTACTTCAGGTCTTTACCTGAATTCTATAGATTCACGCCACCTGTCCTCTGGATCTGATGGTTGAGATTCATTTCGGATCTCCGGTCTTCGGGAGTTTCAACTCTCAATTGAAACTCTCAAAGTTATTTCTTTGGAGTTACTAATCTGTCGACACGTGTCTCCTAGCGATCAATGGTCAGGATCTACTTCGTCTCTTCAGCTCTTCAGGCTTCAGAAGTTTCAAGCTTCTACGCACTCGTTTCTTTTGAAGTGCATTCACCCGGAGAATCTGATCTATTGACACTTACCCCTCCTTGTGATCAACGAACAAGACCTACTTCGGGTCTTTGGAGATTCCTCTCTCTCCTTGACCACAAGATCTAGCTCAGGAGTTGTGGATCTTGGCCACCTGTCCCTCTTGGGGATGAATGGTCCCAATTCACTTCGGGACTTTGGCTAGTCAACCCTCCCGTGCATAAAAAGGTTAAAGCTTCTACACTTTACCTTATATCGAACAACTATCATCCCTTTTCACTCAAATTTGATGGTTAGGATCTTTTCCTTCCCAACGCTTCTCCTTTTCTTCCCTGGATGTTGATCTAACGGTCCAGGCTTCTCCCCACAACCGATTTGATGGATGATTTCACTCATCCTCCTGAGCTTCTGAATTCTTCCGACTTGGAAGAGTTTTGTGGATGTTCAAAGGCCTCAAGCCGCGTTCCTCCTATGATCCCGACTATCTTGGGTCTCGCCTTTGTTCTTGAAAACTTTATCTCTTCTAGTCTTTTCAATTCTCTCAGACCGACGATACTGAAGGACTCCATTACTCCACAGATTTCGTAAGGGCTCATGACCATCCCTCTCATAAATTTTCAAGGTCTACCGGTCGTGATCCGACCAATACCGAGGTGTCTGCCGATCGACGGTTCACAGTAATTGTGGGGCCCCAATGTGCATGCTCTTTATCAGAGAGCTCTCACAGTAATTGTGGGGCCCCAATGTGCATGCTCTTTATCAGAGAGCTCACCCTCTGCAATCTAGAAAGTACATGCCCAACTTGCTCGAACCAGATTTGTCCATATTCTAGACTGACGAGATCAATGACATTGGTGAATTACGGGTTGTGAAATAGCACATCCTCTACTTTCACCTTCACACTCTGCAATCATTCCCCACCCTTGATCTACATTCATAGATCGATGGTTCACAGTGATTACGGGGTTCAACCTCTGCAATATGGGAAGTGCTCACTCGACTCTAGCCTAATTCTAGTCATTGATCTCCCATTCCCGACAAGATCGACGACGTGGGTTGATTGCAGGCTGTGAACTAGCATGTCCACTAATTTCACCTTCGCGCTCCGCAATGCTTTCCCAGTGTCAAATTCTTAAGTCATCAGTTGTTCGGGTAACTTAAATATCGTACAACTTGACATCTCATATCTTTGAGCTCCAAGGTTCTGAAACCTTCATAAGCTAACTCCTTTTTGCGCAGGGTTCCTAGACCCATGTCACGTGGATCGTCAGATAAATCTTGGGCTGTAATCCCTCCTCTTAGTTGGGTTTTTGGTTAAGGACTTAGGCATGAGTTCAAAGTCTCCTAGACTAGTGGTATGAAGGGAACCCCTTCCTAACTCACATAGCTTTAAGCTTTGAGCCAAGGCAAGGTGAACTTGTGAGGTTCCCAAATGATAGCTATGGCAAGAGGCATGCTCCCACTCTGGAATGATGATGTAATTCCCTGGAGAAAGCACCTCCAAGGATTGAACGAGATAATATGGAAAATCAAACAGAAGTATCTATTTTGAATGGAATGAATGTATACTCATAACTTAATCATTTAATACAAAAACCATTTATAGACATATAAATACATGCATGCAACCATTATTTCCAATTCAAACCACAAGGCGTGAAAACACATATCAGAACCAAAAGGCATGATGCAACTACTGAAAGGGGTGTTTGTTTCCACCCAATCATAGGGTCATTCACTCTCAATGGATTTATCACTCACCACCCCCGAGCTTAGACCACGATGAATTGAGATTCAATATCTTTCTTCCATCTCAACGGAAGTTAGTGATGAAGGTTACTCCCCTTCTCCCAACACAGAAATAAATGGGAATGAAGGTTACTCTCCTTCTCCCAACTCATAAATAGATGGGGATGAAGGTTCCTCTCCTTCTCCCAGCTCACTCTCTATTTTCTGGTATCATAACTCACTTCCCTTATTCTCAGTCCTTCCTTGGACCCGAGAGCTTCGACTCTAATCTCTGCACTCTTCTCAGGTCTTCCTATACCCCCCACCATGCTTCCTTTACTTCCTTCCTAAGTAAGATTGCATGTGGCTCGAATTCCTATTCCGTGGTCAGGTCTGGAAGCCTTACATATGGGCGGTCTGCTCCATTCCCTCATCACCTCTTGAGGAGGTCTTCCCACCTACCAGCCTGATTGTAATTCATTCCTGGGTCAGAAGGTTGTTTTGATCCTGAGAAATTCAATACAACAAAGTACTGGTTCAGTGGAGGTTAACGCAACCCTTCTGGGTCCCCTCCACCACCTTTTCATAGCATTCATGGTCTCTTATTATCACATCCCCTTTCCAACATTCATGCAACACGTATCCATTTTCTATCAAAATAACATAATTTACATTCATCGAATTTTTATACAAAGGTTTATCAAATCAAACATTCACACCTTTGAGTTTGCCATAATTCCCTGGCCAATATAGTTATAATTACAAACTGGGGGAAATAGGGTGTTACAATTCCCTCCCCCTTAAAGTAACATTGTCCTCAATGTTCTATCCGTCAACTGGATATGTACATACAAGAGTAAACAAAATCGGATATGCATGTCTCATGGCATCCTCCATTTCCCATGTAGCCTCTTCTGGGCCAAAGTGTTTCCACTGCACCTTGACCTGTGCAATGGTTTGATTCCTAAGTGAGGTTTCCTTCATGTCTAGTATGATTTGATATTCTAGCAAGAATTCTCCCTCTGGATCCACTTGGATCATAGACCAGTCAATTATATGATTAGAATCATGTACATATTT
>CBVK0101537429.1:0-18449 GCA_900067695.1 Picea abies | reverse complement strand
GCTCTTCCGATCTCACATGCTAGAATAGAGATCCTTGACAATTCTTAGTTGTTTAGATGTTTCTGGTCAATTGGGACAAACTCCATTGTCATTTGAATAATAGTCAAACATTTAACTATTTCATATCAAAACACTGAACTCCATTCCATTCAAAGAAGCAATGCGGCGAAAAGTAAATCATCTCTACCGTCTGGAATGCAAACTCATTGGAGTGTAAACCCTTTCAACTCTCTCTCTAGAGACAACCAACACTTGCATCCAAAACATGCCATGGTCATATGGTGAAGTGAACCCTTGAATTTTCCGCGTGATTGTGGGATGCAGCAATGAGCGTGTTGGTTAGGATTTGCCTACTCCTCATCAAACTTAGGAATAAAAGAGATAAAAGGTTGTCTATGTTTTGCATTAAATAGAGTCAATTGTTAGAATTATGTGAGGTAGTGTATTTAAGGAATCATTCAAGTTTTAAGATTTTCCTAACAAAGATTTCAAGTTTTCTTGTGTTTTGGTTTCCCACTAGTTTTTTATTTGCTCTGGTATTCAAGATGAAAATAGGTATTTGAGAATGATATCTCATTCCTTGTCCTTGCCCGTTTGTATATAAATACAATGCCTTGGTTGTATTCCTATTACAATTTGTAACTTTCTTTTTCAGTTTTGAACAACATACCAACATAACATACTAAACATTTCATTACATTCAATTTGACTAAGACTCACCTGTAGTGACAAAGTTAGATGGTTTTAAGGAAGAACATGAGTTCCTCGGCAAAGAAATTATACCAAACTTAGATCCTCCCAAAGAGCAGCGAAATTTGACTTTGGAGGATTCAAAAGAGAAAGTTGCTCTGTGTTTGGAGAAAGGTAGAGAATTCCCATTTAAAGAAATATTTGTGTTGACAAGAGATCTAGAGTCCTTTCGAGCCAACAACAAAGCTCCAGATCAAACCCCAAACCAACACAGGCTGGGAAGATCATGGCGAAGAAGATGAGATAGTAGGAAAGGAGAAAGATTCACAATCATATCCACCAGATCAATACAAAATGGGACTAGAAGGCTCAAAGATAATGACATCAGAGGAAAAGAAATATTGTGACAATAGTAAAGAAAAAGAAATATACTATAGTGATGCAAACAATTGTTAAACAAATCCAAGACCGTAACCTAGTTTAGTTGGGTATTGTTTCTCTCTTTGGTTATGCAACCAATTCATAAGAGTTTACTCACACTCTCTAGAATCTGAAACAAAATGTAATTGTGAGAGAAAAAGATAGCAATTCTACTACTAAGAACTTGATGCGAAAAGGAAAAATCCTAGAGGCCAAGATAAGAATCCTAAATTTTTTTGTTATCTTGATATTTAACCATGAGTCTCTAGAGATGCTACAACCCCAAAGTTCACGTCCATATAAGATAATAGAAATGAAGAGGCACTAAAAGAGGTGTTTCTTTTTTTCCCATGACCCAAATTTTGTTTATTCACAATTGATATACATACTAAAATAGGATTTCCGATCTCCATTAATATTTTCCTCAATGCTATAGTTATGTTTAATCTTGTGATGAAGTTCGACTAAGATATTATTGTATGAAGTACGAGTTTGAATAAGTTCTTTTTATTCTAGACAGAAAACTACCATAATTGATGCTTTTGGATTTGTTAATCATAACCTTTGTTTTTTCAATTTGTTTAATATCATGCCCATGATAGAATAGAGATCCTTGACAATTCTTAGTTGTTTATCGAGGTTGAAGGGACACATTTATGTAAGAATAGTATCATTAGTGTAAAGAAGAAGAATCATGACTATTCCAACTAAAATAGTGCCATCACTAATTAATTCTTGAAAAACATGGATCTAATTTGTCAATGTGAACACTAAAAAGAATAGGGGACAAGGGACATCCTTATTTAAATCAGGATATTTCAATCAATTTCTTCCAGCCAACCCTCAATGTTCGTAAGATTACTATCAATATTCTCATACAACCTCATCGCAACGACTCTCAACTAAAATGGCACCTTCATCTTTCATAATCTATTCCAAAATTTCATTCTAAGCACAATGTCAAACACTTTCCTTTACTCAATTTAACACCACAAGAGATTGGTTTTATATCAATTATGGAATTCCTATGCGACTATCCTAACTATGACTAGGTGGTTGACGACTGGACGATAGATTTTAAAACTCATCTAGCCTTGACCCCATTTTCTTAACCGTTTAACCAAATGCTAATTTTAATTTGTCAAATAACTCCACATCACTTGGCTAGAGTTGGACTTATTATAATGGTCTCGTAATTGAACTAGTTGTTTTTATCCATGTTGTTAAAAATATGAACAATGACACTTTTACTACATTGCTCGGGGAAACCCTGCTCAATAAATGTGCAAGGTGAAGTTATGAGATTTTCACTTTCTAACAGTGTTGATAACTAAAATATGGTAAATGTGTAATTGAATTTAAAAATGCATTTGGAACAAGGTTACACATTCTACATTTTTTCTCTTTTCTTCTTGTCCATCACAGGAAACTGACCATAAAAGGTTTGTCGAAATTGCACTTTTAAATTGCTAAATCATTGTTGTTAATGAAGAATGAATCCAACACCTTAGAATACCCCCATTGCCACTTGGTTCTGTCAATGCAAATTTATGGACATTCATTCTATCTTCTAAGCTTTAGCTGAAACTTACAACCTCATCATTGTGATTCTCAACTCAGATGGAACACTTAACTTTCATAATGTATTCCCAAATTTCATTCTAAGAACAATGTCAAACACTTTCCTAAACTCAACGCAGCAACACACGAGATTACTTTTATATCAATTATGGAATTCCTATGCGACAATCCTAAAATAGTGCTAGCACTAATTAATTCTTGAAAAACATGGATCTAATTTGTCAATGCGAACACTAAAAGGAACATGGGACAAGGGACATCCTTATTTAAATCGGGATATTTCAATCAATTTCTTCCAGCCAACCCTCAATGTTCGTAAGTTTACTGTCAATATTCTCATACAACCTCATCGCAATGACTCTCAACTCAAATGACACCTTCAACTTTGATAATCTATTCCAAAATTTCATTCTAAGAACAATGTCAAACACTTTCCTTTACTCAATGCAACAACACAAGAGATTGGTTTTATATCAATTATGGAATTCCTATGCGACGATCCTAACTATGACCAGGTGGTTGACGACTTGACGATAGATTTTAAAACTCATCTAGCCTGGACCCCATTTTCTTAACCGTTTAACCAAATGCTAATGTTAATTTGTCAGATAACTCCACATCACTTGGCTAGAGTTGGACTTATTATAATGGTCTCGTAATTGAACTGGTTGTTTTTATCCATGTTGTTAAAAATATGAAAAATGATACTTTTACTACATTGCTCGGGGAAACCCTGCTCAATAAATGTGCAAGGTGAAGTTGTGAGATTTCCACTTTTTAACAGTGTTGATAACTAAAATACGATAAATGTGTAATTGAATTTAAAATGCATTTGGAACAAGGTTACACATTCTACATTTTTTCTCTTTTCTTCTTGTCCATCACATGAAACTTACCATAAAATCTTTGTCGAAATTGCACTTTTAAATTGCTAAATCATTGTTGTTAATGAAGAATGAATCCAACACCCTAGAATACCCCCATTTCCACTTGGTTCTGTCAATGCAAATTTATGGACATTCATTCTATCTTCTAAGATTCAGCTGAAACTTACAACCTCATCATTGTGACTCTCAACTTAGATGGAACGCTTAACTTTCATAATGTATTCCCAAATTTCATTCTAAGAACAATGTCAAACGCTTTCCTAAACTCAATGTAGCAACACACGAGATTACTTTTATATCAATTATTGAATTCCTATGTGACAATCCTAACTATGACTAGGTGGTTGACAATTGTACGATAGATTTTAAAACTGGTCTAGCCTTGACCCCATTTTCTTAACCTTTTAACCATATGCTAATGTTATTGTCAAATAATTCCACATCACTTGGCTAGAATTGGGCTCATTATAATGGTCCCGTAATTGAAGGTGTTGTTTTTATCCATGCTTCTAAAAATAACAACATTGAAGCTTTTAGTACATCGCTTAGGGAACCCTTGCTCGATAAATGTGCAAAGTGAAGTTTTGAGATTTCCACTTTCTAACATAGTTGATAACTTAAATATGGTAAAGTGTAATGGAACTTAAAAATGCATTAAATGAACAAGGTCACACATTCTAAATTATTTAT
The DNA here is from genome assembly GCA_900067695.1 of Picea abies. Classification (NCBI taxonomy): domain Eukaryota; kingdom Viridiplantae; phylum Streptophyta; class Pinopsida; order Pinales; family Pinaceae; genus Picea; species Picea abies. The sequence continues at coordinate 14,181 of CBVK0101537429.1, read as the reverse complement.
TTTTTCCTCTTTTTCATCGCAAGAAGATGACCATAAAATCTTTGCCGAAATTGCAGTTTTGAATTGCTAAATCATTGTTGTTAATGAAAAACGAATCCAACACCCTAGAATACCCCCATTGCCACTTGGTTCTGTCAATGAAAATGATTGATATTTTAAATTCCATTAGTTTGAAATGATTCTTGCCGAAATTCAGGGAATAGGGTTGTGGCAGGTTCAATCTAGACGTTTCTAAACTTCAAACTAATCTTTGTAAATCTTGGTTTTTGGTTGGTTATCCAAACCTAAGGTTTTTGAAAAGTTTTGGTGAATCACCTTTGCATCGTGGGAAGCCATGGAATCGATGCCAAATTCCATCTGGCAATGAATTCAGTCATAAAACCATTGTCTTGGAGCAATGGAAATGTTGAAGCCTATCTAAATGTGATAATCTATGTTACCATAAATGGGAAACAACAAAGAAAACGAGGAATGCAAATGGAACAAGCAATGAAGTCTATAGATTTCGCATACAAGAAATGAGGAAAGAGACAAAATAACAAACATTGAACTTCTTGAGGATAACAATTCTGTGCAATCATATATATATATTTTTAACCTCATCCATCAACTTTATGTTTTTGATCTAAAAATGATAGACATTCATTTTATCTTCTAAGCTTGAGCTAAAACTTACTTTCTCTCACATTACACAACATGAAAAAGGCTCATGACCAACACGATCCATGTTCAAGCTCAATCCTTTGTGCGTTGTGCACCCCACTAAACCACATCGCAAACCTTGCCAAAGCCCCGAACCATTCAACTAGCACTCAACACACCATTTCTAACACCTAATATATAATAAAGCGAGAGAACCCAACCCAGATGAAATTAGTGACCTCTGATTTCTAACACCTAATAGAGAAGAAATCAATATAGCACCTCTTATTTCTAACACCTAATAGATAAGAAATCCCTAGATCCCAACTGAGATCAAACTAGTTAGTTTTAAACCTACAGTCAAAGGCTCATGCACTTTCCCATGGCTAGCATCAAGATCAGGATGAATCTGCAAGGAAAACATTAAGGCTGCAACCAAAACCTTTGTGGTGAGTCGAGGCCATGTCATTTGAGAGATCCCATATTTGGCTGACACTGCAATTTAAAAGAGGTCAGTTTCCATCAATAAGTAGTGAAATAGATAACCCTTGAAGACCCTTAGATTTAGAATACAATGTGGAGACCTAAAAATCCAAAGAAAAGATTGACTCCAAAACCACAACGCAAATTCGTTAATGGATACAAAATCTCTTGAAACAAGAGACACTGTGACACTGTTTATAAAGTTGACTTACTTCCTTTTCTGGTTCAACAAATTTTTTATCACGAGGATGAAATGTTTCCTAACCAAAGTGAATCTCCCACTTCATTTAAGAAAAGATTGACTCAAAAACCACAATGCAACTTGGTCAATGCATACAAAATCCCTTGAATAAGAGACGCTGCAAAAGCTTACTTCCTTTTTCGGTTCAACGAAGTTTCTGACATGAAGAAGAAATGTTTTCTAACCAAAGAAACGCTCCCGCTTCATTTGTGAAAATGAAGGAGATAATACATGGTGAGATTTTTAATTTTTTTTAGCTAAGGGAATTGGTAACTCGTTAGAATGACTTGGACTATGCCCATGATCAATCCAACAAGCACTCAGTTAGTCTTTGCTCACGAGGCATCTACTTTTCTAACCTTATCACAATGGGCCAAGTCTCATTCGAGATTTGAACTTGGGTAGGGAGAGTGCAAGACCTACAGTGATCACTGGAGCTATTGCCCCTCGAGAATTAGTAACATGTATTATCTACGAGAATTTACAAAGGAAGGAGGAGGAGGAGGAGATATATCCAATAGAAAGAGGAGGAGCAGATATATCCAATAGAAAGAGGAGGAGGAGATATATCCAATAGAAAGATCGACGAGACCATCCATTTTCATCAAGGAGAGGGTCATTATTACTCTTATTCTTCGAGGTCAAGTAATGATGGCTATCAATATCACATCTCTAATGATATGTCGTGATTATGAAGCTCAAACTTTGGATGAAATGAAATTTGAAAACAAACTTGAAAGCTACCATACATGGCCACTTTCGGGTCGTCTCCGACAAACTCCGTTGCACTTGTGGAAGAAAGTCAAAGATTTGAATGTTGTATATGAAAACACTTGGTTCTATTCCATTCAAAGAAACAAAGTAGTGAAAAGTTGTCAATCAACGAAATTGTGTGAGCTAACTTAACTCCGTCAAACCTCTCTCAAGATGGTCAGGTTGGGAGGTGAACCCTTGATTTCACCGCGTGATAGTGCGATGCTCGCGTGCTGGTTAGGACTTGCCTTCTCCTGGTCAAAATCAAGAATCAAAGAGTGCAGAAGGCTACCTAAGTCTTTCCCTACGCATAACCAGCTCTGAAAATTATGTGACAATCAATTTCAGGAAGCAATGTCATCAAAAAGTTGACAATCGTTGAAATTATGTGAGATGAATTAACTCATTGGAATGTAAATGCTCTCAACCCTCACTCTAAAGACAACCAACACTTGCATCAAAAACATGCCATGGTCATGTTATGAAGTAAACCCTTGGATTTTCCACATGATGGTGGGATGCACTAATGAGCGTGTTGGTTAGGATTTTCCTCCTCCTCATCAAACTCAGAAATCAAAGAGAGAAAAGGTTTTCTAAATCTTGCATTAACCAAAGACACCTCTTAGAATTATGTGAGGTAATGTATTTAAGGAATCAGTCAAGTTTTAAGATTTGGCTAACAAAGATTTCAAGATGAAAATATTTATTCGGGAATGATCTCTCTTTCACCATCTCTTCCCTTACCCCTTTGTATATAAATGCAATGCCTTTATTGTATTCATATTACAATTTGTAACTGTAACACCCCAAGGCTGAGCCCCTGCTGAATTGTAATTATCTTTATAGGTTGGTGAGCCAAGTGTTTATATGTTGAAGACTTATATGTTTATTAGGCCGGAGAGCCTAGATGCTTAAGGCCATGAGCCTAATTTTTGTATATGTAAATACACATATCATTAATAAAATTACATTGTTGCGTGTAGACCGACAATGGAGAAAGAGTTATGGGGGACTAAGCTCCATTAGGTAGGGTAAGGGAGGGAGCTAAGTGTCTAGGACTAGGGGCTAAGCTAGAGGGCTTACCTCTAAGGGAATAATATTTTATTATTATTTCATAAAGGATAAGGTGGACATGATAGGTGTTTTCCTAAGTTCCTGGGAAAGGGAACGTGTGCTAAGTGGAACTCATGCGGCTTCATGAAGACATGTGTCAACCTGGGCGCATGCAATTTATAGCTGGGAAATCCATCTCGTTAGGGGTTCCTCCTCGCCATTTTCATGACCCTTACAATTCTATGGAATTCTATCACCCTTTCGAATTCACCGGGGATTCACGCATTCAACCAATTCTCCATCATCACCTTTGTATCTAACAGGCACCTTTGGAATCCCCTAGTCGTACTTGATTTATCCCGTGTGTCTCCTGTGAAGCCCGACGCAACCTGTAACTGCATGAGTTGTGTTCTATCTTAATTGTTGGTCGTTGCATCGACGTAGTTCCTTCAGTGAGTTTGGCTTGCTGCCATCATTTTTTCTTCACTGAGCTTTGTTGTTGCCAACACCTTTTTGGGAATTGACTTAGAAGTTTGACTGAAGAAGCATGTTGTTAGGCCTATGGTTTGAAGAGGTGGGTTGTCAGGCCCGTGGACTGAAGAAGCAGGTTTTCAGGCCTACAAGTAACTCTCTCAAGGTGAGAGAGGTTGTTGGGGAAGTGTTTTCCTAGAGGGAGCCCAAATGTAGCCATAGTGCTCAGAGAATTCCTCTCCAACCTATTGTTGAAGCACTGGAAGGGAAGTGGGGTAGTCGAAGGACTATTGAGTAGAGAATGGGCACACTTCATGGGGTGGGAAAATCATGTGGGGAATGAGAGGTTGTAGGTTGTTAGTGTGAGCTGGCCCTGGGAGATAGTCCTTCCTGTTGACTTGTGCGACTTTCTTGTTGCCCTTGCCAAGCCTAGGAATCCCTTTCCTAGTGGATTTTAGTCCCAGCTCGGGGGTGACCTATTGTTGAGCATGATGAGCAACGTGGTGTAAGGCTGGGAGGTTCATGGAAAGTCTGCACACAGTTGGTGATCATCTATTGAAAGATAAGTACCAAATCTATGTTGATTATCTGTTGGGTAATTGTACATGTTTTATAACTTGATGAGTAATGCCTAGGTATATCATATATGTTGTATGTGTAGGCTTATTTCTATTTCCACATTAATCTGTGTATGGTTAGAATATGTCGTCTCTATGCATATAGTGTCAGAATGTTTTAATGATTAATTCTGCATGAATAAGTGGCATGAACATAATGTTGTAACTGTTAATTTGTGTTAGATATGCACATTGTTAGAATATAATGGAAGTGCTCATTTTACCATTGCAAATTTATTAATCCCTTATCCACAAAGGTCAAAACTCATTTCCTTCATTACTATTCCGATATTTTTCCTTAAGAATAAACGAAAGCTGATATGGATTTTACCTTATGAATAAACACACAACTATTTTGATATTTCAATTATTTTGATGAGTTAAGAGCTAGTTAAAACGGCTAGGAATCTTGGTATTCAGAGAAGATTGGCCAAATCTCAATTCTTTTGATGACTTAACCATGAGGTAAAGGCCTTAGGAGTCTATCCTTTGTTACATTTATATTTTTAAATTGAGATCTCTTTTCATTCTCCACCTTAATATGGAAAATATGATAAAATCCTTTCATCCCATAGTGGTTTAGAAATTGCCCAATGCTCTATTTGATGACGGAGCTTACCAAACTTCATTCTCATTTTAGTAATGCCCTTTTATTTATTTTTACATTAGTTACAATTAAAAGTTACCTTTGATATTCTATATTAGAGTTTTTACTGTTTAAATTTTGTTTTATTCTCTAATTCTTTATAACATCACAAATTATCCCTATATTTAGATGTAATAGTACCTTTTATGGAACCATTATTGTGGAGTAACCTCCTTATCTATTCTCCAATGATTTATCCAAGACATGACATATTTATTCCAACCCTTAGTTGTAGGTGACTTTGACTAGAGTTTAAGGGAATATTAGGAAGCTTATAGGGGATATTTCCTTTAATTTTAAGATTATAAATTATAAGGAACTTTTGGATTTGCTTGATCTTTAACCAAAATTCTTTTGAGATGAATCAACCCTAAATTTCACATGCATATAAAGTCCATTGATTTCCAATTTCTATCAAGATCAAACTAGGATTTCCGTAGTCCATTAATTCTTGCATCCATGCTGTAGTTGTGTGTAAGCTTGTGTTGAAGTTCGACTCTAAAATAGTTGTATGAAGGAAATAATTGGAAGTTGTTACTATGATACTTAAAATTATTGTAATTGATCTTTTTAAATTTGATAATTATAACCTTTGTTTTTCAATGTTTAATGTCACACCCATGCTAGAATAGAGATCCTTAACAATCCTTAGGTGTTTATTGAGATCCCTACTTTTTGATCAACTGGGACAAAATCCATTTTCATTGTGAATAATAATCAAAGATTTGACTACTGCATATCAAAATATTGAGTTCCATTCCATTCAAGGAATCAATGCCGTCAAAACATTGACAATTGTTGAAATTATGTGAGATGAATTAACTCATTGAAATGTAAATGCTCTCAACCCTCACTCTAAAGACAACCAACACTTTCCTCAAAAACATGCCATGGTCATGTGGTGAAGTAAACCCTTGGATTTTCTGCATGACGGTGGGATGCACTAATGAGTGTGTTGGTTAGGATTTTCCTCCTTCTCATCAAACTCAAAAATAAAAGAGAGAAAAGGTTTTCTAACACTTGCATTAACCAAAGACACCTCTTAGAATTATGTGAGGTAATGTATTTAAGGAATCAGTCAAGTTTTAAGATTTGGCTAACAAAGATTTCAGGATGAAGATATTTATTCGGGAATGATCTTTCATTCACCATCTCTTCCCTTGCCCCTTTGTATATAAATGCAATGCCTTTATTGTATTCATATTGCAATTTGTAACTGTAACACCCCAAGGCCAAGCCCCTCCTAAATTGTAATTATCTTTATAGGCTGGTGAGCCAAGTGTTTATAAGCTGAAGACTTATATGTTTATTAGGCCGGAGAGCCTAGATGCTTAAGTCCATGAGCCTAATTTTTGTATATGTAAATACACATATCGTTAATAAAATTACATCGTTGTGTGTAGACCGACCACGAAGAAAGAGTTATGGGGGACTAAGCTCCACTAGGAAGGGTAAGGAAGGGAGCTAAGTGTCTAGACCTAGGGGCTAAGCTAGAGGGATTACCTCTAAGGGAATAATATTTTATTATTATTTCTTAAAGGCTAAGGTGGACATGATAGGTGTTGTCCTAATTTCCTGGGAAAGGGAACGAGTGCTAAGTGGAACTCATGCGGCTTCAGGAAGACATGTGTCAACCTCGGCGCATGCCATTTACAGCTGGGAAATCCATCTCGTTGGGGGTTCTTCCTCACCATTCTCATGGCCCTTACGATTCTCTGGAAGTCTTTCACCCTTCTAGATTCACAGGGGATTCACGCATTGAACCATTTCTCCATCATCATTGCCTTTGTATCTAGTAGGCACCTTTGGAATCTTGCAGTCGTACTTGAGTTATCTCATGTGTCTCCTGTGAAGCCCGACGCAACCTGTAACTACATGAGCCATGTTGTGTCTTAACTATTGGTTGTTGCAACCACGCAGTTCCTTGAGTGAGTGTGGCTTGCTGCCATCATCTGTTCTTCACTGGGCTTTGTTGTTACCATCTCATGTTTGGGAATTGACTTAGAAGCTGGACTAAAGAAGCAGGTTGTCAGGCTTGTGGTTTGAAGAGGCGGGTTTTCAGGCCCATGGACTGAAGAAGCAGGTTTTTAGTCCTACAAGAAACTCTCTCACCTTGAGAGAGGTTGTTGGGGAAGTGTTTTCCTAGAGGGATCCCAACTACAGTTGTATTGCTCGGAGAATTCCTGTCTGGCCTTTTGTTGAAGCCCTGGAAGGGAAGTGGGGCAGTCGAAGGATTGTTGAGAAGAGAAGAGGCGCACTTCATGGGGTGGGAAAATCATGTGGGAAATGAGAGACATTAGGTTGTTAGTGTGAGATGGCCTTGGGAGATAGTCCTTCCTGTTGACCTGTGTGACTTTCATGTTGCCCTTGCCAAGCCTAGGAATCCCTTGCCCAGTGGAGTTTAGTCCCAGCTCAGGGGTGACCCACTGCTGAGCATGATGAGCAGTGTGGTCTAAGTCTCGGAGGTTCATGGAAGGTATGAATGCAGTTGGTGGTCATCTATTGAAAGATAAGTACCAAATCTATGTTGATTGTGTGTTGGGTAATTGTACATGTTTTATAACTTGATGAGTAATGCCTAGGTATATCATATATGTTGTATGTGTAGGCTTACTATTATTTTCGCATTAATCTGTGTATGGTTAGAATATGTCATCTGTATGCATATAGTGTCAGATTATTTTAATGATTAATTCCGCATGAATAAGTGCCATGAACAGAATGTTGTAACTATTAATTTGTGATAGATATGCACACTGTTAGAATATAATGGAAGTGCTCATTTTACCATTGACAATATCACTATTGTCACCTAACCATAGGCCGAAGCCACCCTCTAAGCACCTTAACCTTGACAGAGAATCACTCCGGAAGCAAACCCTAGGCTAGATAGCCAAACAAGGGGTAGCGCACCTTTCCCCAAGGATAGCTTACCAAAAAGAGCTGATCAGATAGTTCAAACCCTAACCAAGAGATAGTCCAAGCCAAACGTGATCTGCTAGTTGTAGTAGTTGCATTGGCATCTCTCCTCCAAACCTGTGCACAAAACTGGGCATTGTAGTGCACACAAGTGTTGCTCTGCAATTCTGAGACTGCCTGCTAGAATGAAGACTGACCTCTTGTATTTATAGTAATTCTGTCTAACTACCTGGGCCGACTTCTCATTCTAGGTATCTGTCTGTTCAGTATATATTACTTCTATTGGCCGACTTCTTCTCTTGGAGGCTAATAACCTAATACAATTTATCCTCTTGAGCCAACATGTCTTCTAGGGTTATTAGCCAACTCATTAGGGTTTCTTCTTGCTTCCCGAAATATTCTATTCTTGTTAGGTTTACATGTGTAGGTAAATACCTCCTACAACTACCATAATATAAACACTCCCTCCTAGCTAGGGAGGTATTACAAGTAATGGTCTTGAGCACAAACATACCATTTACCCGGTAGCATCAACATATTTGTATAGACTATCTCATGACTATATCATGAGCGCCATCATCACCATCAATATCATCAATTGCATCATCTCTAGAAACCATACTCCATCTGAGTAATTAGACATGATGCTGGATAAGTCTATTAGGGTCCTAACCTGCACATAGGTAGAACAATATATTCGGATGTAATAAAGGTCAATATTAATAAGGCCTTTCAATAAAATAGAATAAGGCGGATGTAAGAAGACCTGATAGAATCTTATGCTTCTAGAAGGATCTTCCTCTAGATGCTTCGTTTTAGTATAAATAGGATTCGAGGGTATGAGAACCCTAGCTTGGATATTATTGTAATAGAGCTCTGCTCAACTGGAAGTTGCCCCCTCAAAGAGGCCCATGAACATTGCTTTCAGATTCAAAGTGTTATTTCTATTGTTATTCTTATATCATTCCAGTGTTATTGTGGTGAATGTTCTGGTTATATTGTTGTTATTCTGCCATTACTAGCATTTTATTTTTGTTCCACATACATTTTATATCTAGTATATTACAAGTGGTATCAGAGCACTTTCCTCGGTAGAAAGTGTGGGTTAAATTTTTTTCAGGGTAGAGACGTATTCTGGCGTCTTTAAGCCACAGAGATCTATCGTTACATGCATAAACCCATGGTTGAGGGATTCATACACGCAAGAAATACAAGTGGTACTTAAGCACACATTTGTTGGCCACCCTTGTAAGCCCTGTTTGTACCCCTTCGAGTGGTAGTGCATCAGACAACACCTGTGTACAGATTGGCCTAGATTACCTGAAGCCCTCTTTAGATAAACCGATTGGCTGCTTGACTGCTATAGTGTCACCAAGAACAACACTCGGAAAGATACTCTCTAGTACCTGGGTAGTCGGGTAGTACGGCTAAGGGTACGGTCTATCCTCCTTAGTTAGTTCCCTGAGATATTGGGCTGAGTACTAATGTTGGACCCCGCATGTATATTAGAGAGCTATAGCACAGGGAAAACCCTTCTCTGTAGAACCCTTGAATACCTAACCCTTGGGGACAGAAACATAAACAAATTAAAACAGACAAGATCTATCGTTGCGCAAATGTGTTTGGATTGCCAAGTAAATACACATTTCTTTCTGGTTAAGAATTTGGGCATTTCCTCTATGTAGTATTCTTCAGACCAGACGTAAACAAAAAAAAAAGTCTGGAAATTTTTATTCAGCCCTGTTCCATTGGATTCATCTCTTCACCCTTATCAATTTCATCCATATCATTTTTTTCGGCAAATTATTTTTACCCCGCCTGCCCCTTTTCAGTTCCCCCATCCTCATGGCCCATACTTGTAGCCAAGACTTGGAAGCTCACTTCAACACCTTGCAGTCTGGTCTCATTGAGACCCAACAAGAAGTGAAACAACTCAGTTCCAATGTCATCGCCATCAATAAAACCATGTAGTCCTCAATGGGTGAAATCAAACAAGACCTCACCACCTAGCTTGAATCAGTCTTTTCGGCACTCTGCACCAAACTGCATATCCCTACAGATAACCCTTCCTCTTCCTCACCCCCACATACTGAAGGTGACCATTCCTCTCATTCCCATACCTTGCAGAACCATTAGTTTCAATGTGACCTACGCCTTCCACGGGTGGATGTGACCAAATTTAATGGCTCGGACCCCACTGGTTGGGTAACCCAAATGGAACATTACTTCTCTTTATACAACATTACATATGACTTGGCCAAACTTTGGTATGGTGTTCTCCATCTAGATCAAGAACGTTGGCAATGGTGGCAATGGAGAAAAAATTCCCATCAAGGGTATATTGCTTGGACACAATTTGTGGCAGAGCTTTATGAATGCTTTGACACTGACACCAATGATTTGGGCCATTTGAAAAATATGAAACAATTAGGAACAATGGAAGACTTTATAGCTATCTTTGAGCGCCTGGATTTTAGAACAGAGGGCATGTCTGATGCCTTTTTCCGAGAGTGTTTTATCAGAGGCCTCAAGGTTGAAATTTGGGTCCATGTCCTCATGGCTCGGCCTGAGAGTTGGGTGGAGGATACCAAAAGAGATCAAGAGCACAATAGGTCATATCTTCTCAAAACCGCAAACCTTCCTTCATCCCTCACCCTAAACTAGTAAATCCCACTACTCCTCTACTCCACTAAAGATCCAAAAATTGACCCGGGCTGAAATGGCTGAACGCCAACTCAAAGGCCTTTGTTATAACTGTGATGACAAATATTTCCTGGGCCACAAGTGTAAAGAACAAAATATTTTTATGTCCATCTCCGAGGAGATATCGGAAGAAGATGAAGAAACTCCCTCTATGTCTGAATCACCTGAATCCACTGACATAACCCCTCCGTTAGACCCTCTAGAAGTAGAACTAGTCATTTCCCTCAATGCTCTCATTAGCTTCTCCACTCCCCAAAACCTCAAGCTAATTGGTTACATCAAGCATCGGAAGGTCATCATTCTGGTTGATAGTGGTAGCACCCATAATTTTATTCATCGCCGCATTACCCAAGAAACTCATTGTTATATCCATGCTGTCAATAATTTCCACCTGGTGAAAATGTGTGTCTCCAAATTGGTGACTACCACCTGAAATCCCATATGTTTGCTATCGACATGGGAGGTTGTGACATTGTGTTGGGTGGAGACTGGCTAAGGACTTTGGGTCCCATTCTCATGGATTTTAAAGACTTAACCATGCAATTTGACCAAGAGGGCCACCAATATAAGTTCCAAGGCATCACCGCAGGTTCACCTGAGATCATTAATTCCCATCGCATGGAAAAAATACTCAAAAAGGGTCATTCTGGTGTTATCACCCAACTCCATGCCATACAAGCAACAAAGACACCTTTTGTACCACAAGACCTCCAAGCCATCCTTTCTAAACATCAATTGGTCTTTTCCACTCCCCAAGGCCTCCCTCCTTCCTGTGGTGTTCATGATCATTCCATTCCCCTTGTACCAGGAAGCCTTCCTCCCAATATCCGTCCGTATCGTCACCCCTTTTCCCAAAAAAATGAAATTGAGAAAATGGTCCAGGAACTCCTTAATGCAGGCGTTATCCACCCTAGTATGAGCCCCTAGTCATCTCCTGTGGTCATGGTCCTGAAGAAAGAAGGTTCTTGGCGAATGTGTCCTGACTTCCATGCCCTCAACAAACTTACCATCAAAGGCAAATTCCCCATTCCTGTCATTGATGACCTCCTTGATGAATTGAGTGGCGCCCAATTCTTCACTAAACTGGATCTTCCTTCAGGCTACCATCAGATATGTATGAAAGAGGTAGATATTCCCAAGACTGCCTTTAGAACTCATGAGGGCCACTATGAGTTTTTGGTCATACCCTTTGGCTTATGTAATTCCCCCTCCACTTTCCAAAGCCTCATGAATCATGTTTTCTGTCCTTTTCTCCACCATTTTGTCTTAGTTTTCTTTGATGATATCCTCATCTATAGAAAAACCTGGACAGACCATCTTGCTCATGTGGATCAAGTTCTCCATCTACTCTCTCATCACTAACTTTTCCTGAAACAGTCTAAATGTGCTTTTGGCGCCTCAGAAGTAGAATACTTGGGTCATCTGGTTGGAAAAGATGGCGTCAGGGTGGATCCTAAAAAGATTGAAGATATGCAAGACTGACCTCACCCAAAGACTCTTAAGATCTTGCATGGATTTCTAGGCTTAACAGGGTATTATCGCAAGTTTGTTAAGAATTATGGGAAGATTGCAACACCTCTCACTGCTCTCCTAAAAAATAACTCTTTCACTTGGACTCCAGCCGCTGCTCAAGATTTTCAAACCTTGAAGATGGCCATGTGCACCACTCCAGTCCTCACCCTTCCCGATTTCACAAATACCTTTGTGTTGGAATGTGATGCCTCAAGGAAAGGAATTGGTGTTGTTCTTATGCAAGAGGGTCGACCTTTGGCCTTTACCAGCAAGCAACTATCTAAAAGAAATATGGGAAAATCCATCTATGAAAAGGAAATGTTGGCTATTCTGCATGCCGTGGATTTGTGGAATCCTTATCTATTAGGGAAATGGTTCCAAATTAAGACAGACCATCAAAGCCTCAAGTATTTTCGGGAACAACGCATTTCCTCCCCAGAACAACAAAAATGGGTGACTAAACTCTAAATGGGTGACTAAACTCTTTGGATATGATTATGAGATCATTTATAAGAAAGGAAAAGACAATGTGGTTGTGAATGCACTTTCTCGAAAATATGAAGATGAAGGATCCTTTTTTTCTCTTTCATTCATTATACCAGATTGTCTCCAAGCCGTTCGCCAGGAATGGCTACAAGACCCCAAAAGTTCGCTTTTGATCCAGCAATTGCAGTCCAATGCTCTAGCTTCCCCAGGGTACTCTTGGCTCCATGAGGAACTTCGATACAAAGGTAGTTTGTATTTAAGTAAACAATCAAAGATTAAATCCACGGTACTTTCTGAGCTTCATGCTACACCCACAACAAGGCACTCCGGATTCACCAAAACCTATGACAGGGTCAAACGTTCCTTTTTCTGGGATGGTATGAAATAGGAAATTTGTAATTTTGTAGCTGAATGTGATGTGTGTCAATGCAACAAGGGAGAAACAGTCAAATCGTCGGGCACACTACAACCGCTTCCAATTCCACCTGCTATTTGGAAGGATATCTCTATGGATTTTATTACCAGCTTACCCAAATCGGGAAATAAATCCATCATCATGGTGGTTGTTGATCGCCTTTCCAAGTATGCTCATTTATGCGCCCTTCAACACCCGTTTAGAGCATCCACAGTGGCTCAAATCTTCATGGATCAGGTCTTCAAGATTCATGGCATGCCGCACTCTATTGTTTCTGATCACGACCCAACTTTCACAAGCAATTTTTGGCAAGAATTGTTCAAGATACAAGGCACAGAATTGTATCTCAACACAACTTATCATCCCTAGACTGATGGCCAAACGAAAGTTGTCAACAAGTGTTTGGAAACATATTTGAGGTGTTTTTCCTTGGAAAATCAAAATGAGTGGGCTCAATGGTTACCCCTAGTTGAATGGTGGTAAAACACTTCATACCATACAGCTACACGCATGACTCCTTTTGAAGCGGTATATGGACAGAAGCCACCTTCAGTTCTCTCATACTTACCGGGTGCCTCGAAGGTCCAGGTAGTTGACCTAACACTTACAGATCGAGAGGCCATTCTCTGTACCCTCAAAGAGAATTTGGTCATGGCACAGAATTGCATGAAGCAACAAGCAGATCAAAGTTGCTCTGAACGTCAATTTGCAGAAGGAGATTAGGTGTTTCTTTGACTGCAACCTTACAAGCAAACTTCCCTCAAGGCCGAGCATTGTCAGAATCTAGCGCCCAAATTTTATGGTCCTTATACCCTGCTCAAGCGTGTGGTACAAGTCACCTATCAGTTAGCTTTGCCCAGTCATTCGAAGCTACATCCTGTTTTTCATATTTCATGCTTAAAGAAGGTGATTGGAGCTAAGTGCCAAATTCAAACCAACCTTCCAAAGTTAGCTAAAGAAGGATCCATTTGGTTACAACTAGAAGCAGTTTTGGACTAGCGTGAGCGATTCCTACGTCAGAGAACCATCAAGGAAGTGCTAGTCCAGTGGAAAGATACAACTCCAACAGACACCACTTGGGAACCAGCTACCATTCTACAACAATTTCCTCATCTCAAGCCTTGAGGACAAGGTTGTTTTTAAGGGGGCGGACATGTTAGGGTCCTAACCCACACATAGGTAGAACAATATATTCGGATGTAATAAAGGTCAATATTAATAAGGCCTTTCAATAAAATAG
>CBVK0101537427.1:9627-25064 GCA_900067695.1 Picea abies | reverse complement strand
CACACTCATTCACCCCCCCTCTAAGTGTGGTAGGTGTGTCCAACACTGGGAACTCAAGGAATTTTGAAGAATGATATGCAGCTCTGCATATGCATTTTTTAAAAGTGACTAAATATAAAAAAGTGAAAGTGAATTAAGAAGTATATGGAGGTGAAAGGTACAAAATATAGGAAGTGCGAATGTGGGCCTATGGTTTGACAGACCTATAGACTTATAGACTTGAGACTTTTGCTATCCCCACTCCACATTGTTTGAAAAATGACTAAGTGTTTGAAAAAAATTTATAGGAGAGAAAAGTAAAATGAAGTAAAATAAATAGGAATAACAGGTAAGGAAATCCCTATGGGTGGTTAAATGAAAACACTAAATTGATCAAGAATACAAATCAACAGAAGGATATATATTTTTCAAATACCTTTTGGTTTCAAGAACCTTAAAATTTAACCTATCATAATGTGCCTATCCTTGCTTCAAATGAATTATCTCCTTAAATTAGGGTGATCCTTGCATTTGTTTCAACTTGCTAGTCATGTAACCCACTCTAGACTCTATGTAACCCACTCTAGATATTTTGCAAAACATTCCTAGCATTTTTAGGGGAGGCTATATATGTATTCAAATTGATCGGTTATTGGCACTTGGATAATCATTCCACCTATATCTAAATCAATGGAGCGATCATGTATTCTCATACTCTCCCAGCTCATGTACTTGATAGAGTAGTACTACAAGAGATTTCTTATCAGACAAATATTCATGTTTTTAATGGCTTATTAGCTCACAAACAAATTAAATTATGTTGTTAGTATTAATATATGTCGGCATGTATGGATTAAGTAATTTTGTGTGGGAAAGGTCCTAAGGGGAGAAAATGAAAATTTATAATTTTGAGAAAGAAATATTTCATATGCATGACTCAAAGGGAGTTGTAGACAAACATTGTACATATGTGAATATATCCTTCACTTATACTCGTGAGAAGAATGAGACTGAGGAAGTAAAAAAAAATCCTTTACATGTGAGGAAGTGCAAGGTCAAATATATTATGGAGGGAACAATAAAGGAAGAAGAAGAAAAGGCTCAAGTAGTAGATAAGGAAGATAAATCCAAGGTCATTGCAAAAGAAGAAGTAGAGAAGAAAAGGAGTGATGAGGAGAACAAGAAAATAAAAGAGTCAAAGGAAGCTAAGAAGAAATAAATGGAAGAATAAGGAAAGATGAAAATAGAAGGAAAAGAAAAAGTTGAGAGGAAGAATATGGAGAAATAAAGAGGAATGGAATATGAAGAAGATCGCATGAATGTTGAAGAGAGGAGAAACCACTAGAATAATAAACTAAAAACTTCTACAGTTATGGATACCATGTATTCAGATGATCCAAATGTAACACAAAGAACCTTTTCTAAGAAACTATATGTTCTCTAGGACCATATCTTGGATTTTATTTTCCTTACCAAGAAAGTAGAGGAATGGAAAGATGATGAAAATAATATACAATATTGGTTTGATTAGGTAAAGAAATGGTAGAAGGATCATATGTACCTTTAAATGTTCCTGGGATGAGTGAAAAACATATCGTACAAAAATTAATGTAGGACTCAATAGTTGGAAGGCATTATTCAACAAATTAGAAAATAATTAAATGATACCTTCAGGGAGTTGCATAAGGTTTGGGAATTAGGATAAATGATAACCGAGAAATGTGGTCTACAATACTTCATGGAAAAAAACACATTCATTCCCTTGGAAGAACTTATGACAACATTAGGACAACATCAGAAATTGGAGAGGCTAGTTGTTGAGAATATGTCATCCATCCCCAAGGATTATTTGAAAGAGTACATAGAAAACCTAACAAGGAACATCAAGTTGATCAAATCTTTTATGCCTAGGTTGAAAAAAAGTCTAATTAAATTTGAAAATGAAATATCTTCTTATGAATTGACAATAGAACAACATGAGTATCCACATGCTTATAACATTAGGAAGTTTTTTGAACCTTGAGAAATGTAAAATTTAAATAAATTATTGATAGCTATAAGATAAACTTCCTAAAATTAGGTAGAGTATGCCAAGAGTCAAGAAGATAAAACACTCTAACTTCCATTTTCTTACATTCGTATAAATATCATGAATTATATTAATTAAGAATCAAGAACTATGTTAATTAAGAATTATTGTTAATTAAGAATTATGTTGGACACCTTGATCATAAAAGATTTGATCTGTAACATCCCGCTCTGGCGCACATACCAAACTTATTCTTTGAGGACACTTGCTCGCAAGTTTTATTTGTCTTGTGATCTGCATTTATGCTTGTGGTTACGTATCGTGCGTTCTGGTCATACTCTGATGTTCATCCTGGTTGTTTCCTTGTCTATTCGCACTCACACACTTCAAAAAAAACAAAAAAAAATATTTGCACCTGTCACTAGAATGGTTTCGTAACGAGGCGGTTCGTTACATGATCAACTTGATCTATTAGTTATCAAGTTGATCAAATAGTTTATACACTAGAATCAATTCCAAAAGGAAGGTGTCCAACATTCGTATAATTAAGAATTATGTTGGACACCTTCCTTTTGGAATTGGTTCTAGTGTATGTTATCTACTAGGATTGTTCTATGCTTCCATGTGCTAGAGTCATTGTAACATTCAGAGGTAGTTGTTGTAGAACAATCTCATTTATCTATTGTCCACTCTTACTTTTTCTTTACCTTTTTTGTGCTAACACTTTGATATAGAGATGGAGATTTTAGTTAGGTTAGGTTGTGATATTTGAGGAAGCACGCTTGAACTATTAATGCTTAGGATTTGCATGCTCTCGTTAGAATTTGAGGTTGGTAGGGAACATGTTTTCTTTGAGACCCCACCTAGGATTCGGTTATCCACTTGGGAAACTATATTAGTTGCATAACACTGGTGAAGAATAGAAACATGCAATGTGACTGAGAATAACCCTAGTAATGAGTACCATGTCCTATAATATATGATTATAGGAACTCATTATGAATCACACCATATCGAACAACAAGGTCAACTTATTGGATTTATCGGTTTTCTATGAAAAACAAGGGGGGTTTGTAGTAAAGTAAATAGGATATCCATAAATTACTTCTATAAAATATATTATGTATAACAAACTAACCCAATATTTATCTAGGAACCAAGGGAAAAGGGGCTCTAAACAAGACCATACAATGGTGTGTGGGCATTCGTAATATCAAACTATAGCACCACCTTCATGAATCCAAACCCTACCACAACTCTAGTGTTCTAAATGTAAGTTTTCATCTTGAATATAAAGCTCTAGAACTCAAAACCATGTGTTCATATGACACTTAAAATACCTTAAAAACCATCTCAAACTCAACAATGACATGACTAATAACTTGTAAAATACCATGTCATTCAAGGATTTCAAATATATGTTATTTTCATGTTGTAAAATACCATGTCATTCAAGGATTTCAAATATATGTTATTTTCATGCTCGAGGAGGAGGAAAATACTCCATTGGGAATTCAAAGAGGTTACACATCCTAATACCTATATTACTTATATTAATAAAAAAATACATCCTTGATACTTATTATATATCATATTGGTTATACTTTCCTTTATTTTAAGATACCCTTTTATGAATGAATGCATTTAGGTATTGTCTAGTTAACCAAGCTCCTCCATTTAGATGTTTAATATTTTTTTTCTTTTTGTTTAGAAATTTATGCAAGTTTACACAGTAAGTGTTTGTTAAAATGTTTTAATTGAGAATTGACATACACAATTAAAAATTAAAATTGGACTTAATGATAATTTTGACTAAAAATGAATAATGAAATAATACATAGTAATAAAAGATTATTGTTTGTCAAAATGTCTCAATTGTTAATTGATATACACAACTCAAAATTAAAATTGGACTTAATGATAATTTTAACTCAAAAATAAATAGCAAAAAGTCTCAATTGGTAATTTGGTAATTGATATGCACAACTCAAAATTGTACTTAATGATAATTTTGACTTAAACATAAATAATTAAATAATGGGTAGTAATAAAAGTTTATTTCTTGTTGCATTATGGGAATCTCCATATAGGGAGAGATGACAAATCATTGCATGTGCAATCCAACCTAAATAATACTCTGTCTAAATCCATGTGTTGTACGTGGATTTGTTTTCCCATGAAAGAAACTATTGTGTTGATTTGAGAATGCCATTTAAAACTTCATTGATTTAGAAGCGTGATTTTATCCATTTCATGAACATGAGAAAACATTTGAATGGTTATACCACAAATATGGGTCTCTTAGTAACAATGAATGCATTCATTGTGGTCCTTGATTATGGACTTGAAAGCCCTTTTGCATTGTTTTATGTAAAATAATAATTGAATGGCTCTATTTGGGAGCATGATTCAGATGTTTCATTCTCCTAGAAAGGTAAATCATTTTTCTTGGAAATGTTCAAATTGATTTTCTTATTATGGTGGAAGCACAAAGAGGTCCATATGGAAAAGGTATCCATATTTTTTTATTTACCCCCGACATGGTTAAAATGTCCATATATGTTTACAAGTTATATTTATAGAAAAAAGGAAGCCACTTCCCCAAATCATTTTGATTGATGTGGCTTGTATATCAATTTATTGTTTGTATTCGCTACAAATATGATAGGCATGAAGCTTTGATGTGGTTTGTATGTTGTTTCGTTGTTGTATTTGCTAGAGTATTCAATAATGATATGAATAATGAGTCAAGTTTTGTATATATATAACAAATATAAATGGAAAATCATTTCCCATGCTTGTGTAATTTTTTTAAGTTAAGTTGATGTGTAAGTAATGTAAATGGTAAATCATTGTTCATCTTTTAATATTTTTTTGTATGTATGAAAAAACAATGTGTATGATAAGTTGTTATTTTTGTTGGTATTTTTTGGATAGAATTTGTANNNTGGTGTACTGTGTATGTGTGTGATTTCTTATTTGTTCATTGTTTATTACTCTGCAACTATTGGATGAAAATGCTACATTGATATAACACTTGCATTTTATGGTGAAAAATGATTAAATTGCTCTATTACTAATTCACCCCCTCTATTAGTAATCCAACAATTGGTTTCAGAGCAGGTTCCTTCAGGAAACAATTTAACCAATGAAAGGAGATCATGGATTATTCTGAGAATGGAGTTCCAATGTTTAATGGTAAAAATGGTTTAAAGTATGAGATGTGGGGCAAAAGGACAAAAGTATTTTTACAGGAACAAGGACATTATATTTGACTATCAATTGTTATAGGATATGATAGTTCAAAAAGGGCAAAGACTACAGCCAAGAAGGAATTGTGTATGATAAGTTGTTATTTTTGTTGGTATTTTTTGGATAGAATTTGTATGAGTGAAAGAGTAATTTGGACAATCGCCAGTGTAGTCTGGGTCTGGTTAGAGATTTTTCTTAGATATATTTTTTTTTAATAGAAATAAAATTACAAGAAAAAAGTACAACCCTCTCGGAAGTAAACTTTAAATAGGGATGTATATAGAGTACAATGGTGAATGATATTGAACTATATTTCATAGATAAATCAATGGTTCCATTTCTTGTGAGCATTGAATCTAAGATTGATTTAATTTTGTTATAGGTAGTGTGTTGAATAAGATTTGTCACAAGAATTCACCTCAATTTAAAATAACGAATGACTAGCTATCCTAGACTCACCATAATGCAATTATAGTTTTAATAGTTGTGAAAGCATCTATATATTCTTATACTTGCATAAGTAAATGAAAATTGCAATATGGGAATGCTTTGTGATTATGTATAGTTGGAGGTAGCACATGTGGCATGTATATGAAAGTATATATGAAATGTATAGGGATTCTTGTGAGTTTAACCCATTACTTGAATGCTATGTTAAGTTGCATGGGGAATTGCATAATGTTAAAGGGATCTTTCTTATGCATTTAATAAATAATATTGTTGAGTTTATGGCCCTTACATTTTTTATTTGGATATATAGTCTTATTTCTTGGCATTTTTTCCAGAGCACTAATTAGGGACATTCTTAATATTATTGATATTTGCTTCATGAACTAATTGAACTCATTTGTAGAATCATTTAAAACCACATTGGTTAAGACTCATATTGTCTGGAAAAAAAAAGGAATTAGATAGTATTGATACCATAATGTAATGTGAAATATTTAGTTCATGATGGCTATGTTTCATTTTGTGCCTTAAATTAAACTTGTTCTCAATATATATAAAAGAAATGTATAAATAGATGTGTTTTTGTTGACACTTCTGTGGTATCTTGGAATGGTAGAGTAAGATGGATTCTTAAACTTTCATGCTTTTTGTTAAATGAATAGATGGTTTTTTACACTTCCATGTTTGGTGTTGAAAAAGTAAGGAATCTTGGACTCTTCAGACAATGCTTCAATTTCTCTATCACATAACCTTGGAGGCTTATAATTATGTTATTGAACTAGATTGAGAAGAGCCATACAATATTGTTGTTTATGCTCATATGTTATATCATGGAGACTACAAACCTTGTGTTATGATGTTTCAAACATGAGTTGACTCCATAAGAAGTGTGAGTCTCATGTATGTTTGTTTGTTAATCACCATTATGGCAAGTGTCTTTTGATTATTATTATTATTATTATTATTATTATTATTATTATTATTATTTTATTATTATTATTATTATTATTTAGTTATAATTGACATAGAAAGGGTGTTATAGTGCATCTCTCAATGTTGGAAGTCATCAAAGGATCTAGGTAAAATGGTCCATCATCATGTTCCTCTATCACTCAAGAGATTCCTAAAGAAACAACTAAATATGATCTCCTACTTTGTCAAATTTATTTACTTCATCCACCATATGAGGTTGTTAGGGTTAGCAAGGAAAGTATTCACCAAGCTAGTTTAGGTTTGAATCCCAAATGGTGATGCCCTGGCATCTTTGAGGACATGCACATAAAAACAATAGAGGGAAGATTATTGTGATATCATTGATACTAGGGATCCTAATTGGATTTAAAATTAAATGAAAGAACACAATATTACATGGATAATGAAATATATACAATGTTGAAAGAAGATTATTATAGTGACAACCAACCAAATTCTATTAATAAATGAAATGGTTTATAACACTTCAATGTACATAACAATACAAAGAGGCTAGAATCATGGTATCTTATCTATGAGAAGATATTGATGGTTATGATCATTTGCAGCAAGCTCATAAAAAGAGGTTGAAACTACATTTTATCATAGTTCCAAAATCCTAAGAGACACCCCAACCCTAGGAGTTATGGTAGAGAAAGGAATGTATGCCCCATGTAACCTAATAAGTATGTCAACTTCCGAAGACCATAAAATTAGCATACAATCTCTATTTTAGGTATTATTTGCATAGTTACAAAGTTTATTCTATGTTAAACATGTTTGGACACATAAAAATATCTAAAAATGCATGTGAAGGGTTTGAAATTCCCCCCAAAGTTCAATACTTATAAAAATGTTGTAAACTTAGCAAGGTTGAGGACCATTTTTAAGACAACATTAGTATATCTAGAATGGAAATTTGGACCACCTACTAACTAGATTTCGATAGATTGCTATAACACTTAGGAAATATAATATCCCTTTATGGATGTTCCAGATTACCAATCACTTGTTCAACACTCTATAAGGGATGGAAATTATTCTTCTCAAAAGGAACCCATATTACGAAACCCTTGCATGGAATTATTATAGGATTTCATAAAAAAGAGAAAGAGATAAGAAGAAAGTGCAGTTCATAATGAGATAGTAGTAGTATTGTACCAACATCCTCATGGATTCCAATTTATTCAACTCATACATGTGAAAAATCCTAGTAGCAATAAAAAGGGATGATTCCAAGAATGGAATTTTTTGGTGCCTTATATCCTTTCTTCCACACCCTTTTCCCACACTTGTACTCACCTTGTCAATATCGTAATATTGACCTTCCTAGAACCTATTTGTGCACCCTATACAAAATGCATGACCCTCTAATCCTCCATTCTTCCTACTACACTTGTATCTCAATCCACCATTGATATCCGAGATGTTGATGTTAGAACCTAGTCACTAAGGAGAAACTGTAGTCCTCTTCTCCTATAATAACAAACACAGTAAAATTAGTAAGAAACCATGCATCACTTCTAGGTCGTAAAACAATCATAGTTGAGATAGAATTAGCTCATCTTAAAACTACCAAACAATTGCATCGAGTTGAAAATTTGAGTATGGTGACACCAAGGGTTATAAATGTAGAGAAGTACTAGAAAGTGACTCTAAGATGTAGTAGGAGATAATTCATTGGATGTGTTGGAAAGATTGGATAGATTAATTTTGGAAATGCATTTTTCTAATATTAAAATGTCAATCAAGACCTGTGAAAAAAAAGAGGTAGAAGAAAAGAAAGCAATTGTAGAGAAGGATGCCATAAATGCGAATCTTGAGACTTGCATCTATATTATTTCTATACACCTAAAGAGACTAAAATATTCAACACCCATTTCCTATGTAGATTTCTTCAAACCCTTCGTTAATCACAGACTCCACACCTTCACTAGTATGAAAGAAAGTAGTAAAAGTGACAAAAACCCATGCATCCCTTTCAACCGTTGCCATTTTTTATGAGAGACATTGCATAGAGATCTAGTGACACATGAATCACCTTTAGTAGCTCCTTCCCTACTCCCTATATCAATGTGTCAACTTAACAAAATGGTTAATATCATCTCCAGTAAATAATGCATCATCCAAGTGTTTAAGAGAAGGATAGTTGGATTCGAAGTGCACACAATTTGTTCGTAGATTTATCTCATGTCAACCAATAGATCCATTTTCTTGCATTGTTAATTACTAGTGAAGCTTTATTATCTTATTCTTATATATTCCATGCAACTCAAGCCATTGCTCTCAACCAAATTCAACAAGTAATAGAATTGATTATGTCCCACTCCAATCTCATGACAACAACAACCAAGCTACAACAATACCGTCTAGGAGAATTCTTCTACATCTATTGAAACAAACTTACTACTTCATCTTCTCCACCATCATATACCATAGTTCATTGTATAAACTTAGGTTTGAAAACAATCTTCTAACATTCTCAAGGTTTTTATATATCTCTCTTTCAGGCAAGTCAACTCTAGGTATATATATTGTCCTTCTTACACATCCACATCATGATCTATAGCACATCCACTTGGTGTTGCAAAACTTTCTTGCATTCCTTTGGCATGTCTCTTCGTTCCAACCTACTAAGCATCTCAAAATCTCCTTCAAACATGATACTAGTCCTAATTATTCCATGTACTATATGTCTTTGAGCTTGGTCTAACTGCAACTTCTACCAAACCTCCTATGTTCAACATGCTTGCACTAAGATATACCATTACCTAATCATGTCTTTGTGATTTTACGTTTGAATTCCTCTCATCAACAACCTCCATGCTCCAATGCATATGCTCTAACCCCTTAATATACTAGTCTTATGTTGGTATTTCTCTAATTATTAGTTGAATTTCAACAAGTTATCTATGAAAAGCATTTTAATCCACAATAGTATTTCTCCAACCATGTATCCTATGTCTTCTTTTAAAAATTATTCTTTTTCTTTTTCATATAAAGCCAAATCTTTGATGAAGTTCAAAATATACTTTATAAAACATGCCTAAACTAGCTATTAAAATTTAAGGTTTATAAAGAATAAGCTAATTTCATACCAAAACTACCCTCTTTCTAATTACAAATTTAACACAAATCTCATAAAATCTTAAACATTGAAATTCGAACATGATATATGCAAATTCTTAATCATTTGAAATCTCAAAAAATCAATCAAAATTGTGCAACAATCAAAACTTTGATTTCTTATACCATCATATTTAAAAAAAGAAACTCTACACAATTAAATTGCTGCAACACATAATCCAACTACACTACTCTGCGACTTTTTGTGGACCCATGCTTGTTGTTCTTCGAGCCTCCATTCATAAATATCAAGCTTTAGGATTGACATTCATTACTTTGGCCACAAGCTGCAGATATTCAGCGCTTTTATATCAAATCAATCTTCAATTTCTTCATGAGTTAACATGTAAAACATCTAATTCCTTTAAAGCAAAACACTTGGTGACACTTACGTGAACCACAAGTTCGAGGAAGTAACCAAATATATCTCATTTACAATGGACACTCTATTCATAATTGATGGCAATATTGTCCAAATCCCACGAATCGTACATAACTTGATCGTATATATATTATTTATATTTAATTATGATAATGACAAAATGCTTTGGTCAGCATGTTGGAAAGATTTTGTAGCATAGTTTTAGTAGTAGTTTAAACCAGAGTAATCTAAACGTTTTACTTTTGTTTGAAATTTGGTGATGAATAGTTGGATCTGCAGATTTGAGTAGTTAAGTTTGTATAATCCGAGTATTCTAGGGGTTTTTCAGCACCCTGAATCCATTTATGCATTCAGAAAGACAATTTAAACAACAGAAAATAAAGATCCTGTCCAAATTTACATCGCCGGATTCCGGCCAATTCCTGCCAGAAAACCCAAAAGGTAGAACGTTTAGCCAAAGCCCCTTTAAACATTCTACTTTTTAAATTTTTTTATGTGGGTATATTTTTCCATCAATTTTACATAAAATTTGGTTAAAAATTTAGAAAAATTATTAAATTATAAATATTAATTATTAAAATTACATATTTAAAATGCAATAGAGTTTATCATAAACTTCTTTAGTTTATACATTAAATTGCAATTTCATTAACAATTTCAAAACCTCATTTCAATAATTATCGCTAAAAAAATCCAAAAAATAGAATGTATAAACTTATCCATTCAAAAACGTAGATCGGTGTAACTCTCTTCAAGCATGGACTATCTACACACGCAAGTATTCGTTCGAGTGCGGTGGCAAGGTTGTGCATATCTCATAACGAAAGATCGCCAACACTCACAAGTATTACCAAAACTATAAACTTTACCAATAAATTAAAGAAAACAAAACTCTCTAATCCTTCTGTAACAGGAGCAAGTTGGGCAAGTTGACCATGTGCCTGCCATAAAGGCTCATTCATTCGCTTTCCGCGGATGGCATTTATGTATGGTATGGGTATGTGCATGTCCTCGTGGACGGAAGGATGGGAATCCAGAATATTTTGGATAGAGATTTAGAGCAAACCGTCTATTCGAATTTCGCTGTGAGACTTGCGGTGGCCAGATCGAAGGCCAACCCTATAAATGTCTGTTCTTGAAGGGCATTAACTGGCACTCGCTGAATCACTAGGGTTGTTTGTTTGTGTGAGCTGTGAGAGCCGGTTCTCGAACTATAGAATTGCGGTTTCACTACTCATTGTACAGAGACAGGTATCGAGTTCGATACTCGGGAAGAGGTATCTGCTGTGTTGTATTTTTGGGGATCGAAGGCGTATCAGTGGCAACGATGTATGAAACACAGTCTCACGAGGTGTTGAAATCATCGCGGGATTTGATCTCGGTACGTACTGACCAGGAGGAGCCGAGCTCCAGATCATCAGGCGGATCGGAGCAAATTAGCAAGAGGGGCACGGCGCAGTACTTGCAGGGGGAGGAAGGATACGAGGAGTGGCTGCAGGAGATGGTGGGGCGATACCATTCTCATTCGCTTGATGATGGAGGGAGACAGTTCATCAGCTGCTCATCGGTGATGCTGCAGCGAGTGGAGGCGCCTGTGAATGTCGTGTGGTCGCTCGTGCGGCGCTTCGACCAGCCCCAACTTTATAAGCACTTCGTCCGCACCTGTTTCATAAGGGGTGAGGGGGATCTGAAGGTCAAGGTGGGCTGCCTAAGAGAGGTCCGAGTAGTTTCTGGTCTACCCGCCGCCACAAGCATAGAGCGACTGGACATTCTCGACGAGGAGCGGCATATTTTGAGCTTCAGCATCGTGGGAGGCGATCACAGGCTCAGCAATTATCGATCCATCACCACTCTGCACGAGGGGCTTATAAATGGAATACCCGGTACCATTGTGATCGAATCCTACGTGGTCGATGTGCCACATGGGAATACGAAAGAGGACACATGTTTATTCATCGATACCATCGTTAAATGCAATCTGCAGTCCTTGGCTCACGTCTCCAAGAACTTCATCGGCACACACCGCTGCTTATAGTCTGGCCTGCGGCAGTACTGGTTTTTGAAGATTTGTTTACTTTGTTTTTGTTGGATATACAGTTTGAGAATGTGTGCATGCGCATTTCTGATGGAATACTTGCAGAGGCCTTCAAGCCCGTGGTTAATATTGATATCTGATCATGTGGGTCTGATGGATTTCGTTTTTGGAGAGTGCAGCTCAATGGTTTCGTTGGGTTTTCAAACCTCGAGATCTAGCAGTGCTGCAAGATTGGTTGTCCGCGCCAACTCTGAAGTTGCTCTATTCATATTCTCTGCTAAGGCCATTTCTTAGGTTAGTGATGTGATGGCGATCAATATGCAGCCTGTTGCATAGTTTTTAAGTGGTATATACATCGTTGACGGTATATATATATGAGTAGGTGTAGTCTTAAAAACTCTATTAAAAATTATGCAGTCTTAAAAACTCTGCTCTGCAGTAAGCTGCATATTAATCGCCCTGATGTATATATCAATTGTAATTATACCCATACGAAAAAATCGATTTTCACTTTTTGAACATACATATATGCTGAATTTTCAAGCAGGATTTCATTGTTCCTTCTCAGATGTACCGTTCTGTACAATATGGTCTCAGCTGTACCGTTCTGTACAATATGTTCCAGAAAAATTTCTTGAGAAGACTAATTTGAAAAAATTCACAAAAGCTCTGCAAGTAAATTTGGCACCATTCTGGCAGTTAGATCTACATCACTCCACGAAAACCCCAGTTCTCAGACCTACGTCGACGTCTCTCTTCGCCTTTTCTTTTTCCTTTTTCAATATTACACTCTAAGATCTCCTCCGGCCACACACGAAGATCTCTCAATTTGTAAACCAACTTGCTTCTCTCCTCCGCTTTAGCAGTAGAATACTTTGCTTCGCCCACGCAAACTTCATGTTCATTTACAAATTGAATAATTAAAAATGAAAATACAGCCCTGACATCTAATTTTAAGAAAACAATAGTTTTGCGACGACTTTCTTTGATCTCGATGGACACTTCAAAATATCTTATAATAATAATAGACTAGCACAGCCGCTAACTCGCGGCTGGTTAACGTCTTTAGGCGGGTTATGGCTGTTAAATTTTTTATTGGCGATAGTTGATGATGCCAGCACAGAAACACGGTCACTTTAATATCTTAATATTTTTTAATAATCAGGTAGACATGGCAATAAGTTAGTGAATACATTAATTTTTAAACAAGATTAGGTAAATGTAAAAAAGTAAACATCTAAAAGAATGTCTTTATAACAGCTCGGAAGTTAATGATGAAATCAGAGCCATTCATTTATTGTGACGACTAAGAATATTCTAGGCATATTTAATCAGAGCCATTCATTTATTGTGACGACTAAGAATATTCTAGGCATATTTAATCTCGTCCATTATTAAGAACTAAAAACCTATTAAATATGTCCATTGTCAATAGGTGTACGCCTTTCTGGGTAATAAAAAAACACTGCATCCCATTTGAATCTGTATATATTTCGATTGTGAGCACTTATTCTCTTATTTGTAGTGGATAAGCACCTGTTAGCCTCTGGGCACAGCCTCTGGGCACAAAAGGATATGAAGAACTTCAAGTCAAGGTATAGCCTGTGAGTGGTTGGTATTAGCGTCTTAATTTTTCTTGGTCTGCATCTTGCTACACCGGCTCTATTTCAAACCTGATCTGCGGATCATTTACTTTCATTGTCTTGTTGATACTCTACGGGTTCACTTCGTTTTACGACTGTTCATTCGAATTTCTCTCCCACCAGCATCATCAGCAGTTACATGGTTCGTGAATTTGAAGTAACTTGAAAGTCGTTCATAACTTCATACCATTTAAATTGAGCGTTTGTAAATTTGGTGCAGTCAAAAAAGTAGTTTTTTCTGTCAAAATCCTTAAAAAATAAGGAATGGTACTCACATTGGTGCGGTTACCATGTCGAGGTTAAGACAAGCTCAAGAATCTCAATACCGAGATTGCAAATCAGGGGAAAGCTGTCTGTGCCAAATAGACTCGCTTCTTTCCCCCGAAACCTGTGTAAAACTCCAGGTGGAATGCCATAACCATATATTCATCTTCACTTAATGTTTTTTTAAACTGCTGTAATTTGATTTTGTTTTAACATTAAAACTGCCGTTGGTTTTTAACTGCATTTTTAAATTTTCGATTTTCTTAGTGTAATTAAAATGGTTCATACGCTAACCAACTAGGTATTCCGTACCTAGGGTGATTAACAAGAGCAGAGATAGAAACTTCTTACAAACCCCAAAATCTGAGAGGACGTGAGATGACGTGTGAGCCGTAGTTAAATTTTATAGGTATCTATCCCTTTTCTTCATTAGTGTAACGTCCTTGGCTAGAAGGGCGCAAGTGCTGGTACCCTCGATGACATGGAATCTGGGGTTGCTTTAGCACTCAAGAGTCACATTAGTTGGGAAAGTGGGCATCTGAACACGTGAAGGGGCTTGTTCAAGCATAGAGCACATTGACATAAGGATCCTTAGGGTGCATCAGCATGAGGAGCACATCAGTCCCAAGAGACATAAAGGTTGACGAGCGCACGGGTTCATTGGTGTGTAGGTCTGTGAAGAGGCACTTCGGTTCATTTGAGCACGTTGGTCCACGAAGGGGGCTTGACACACCCAAAGAACACGATGGTTTGCGAAGGTGACATTTGTAGTCGATATAAGAACACAAGACACACAACTAAGAAAGCATAGTGAAGAGGGCAAATAAGAACACAAGACACACAACTAAGAAAGCATAGTGAAGAGGGCAAGATCGACACCAAAGGCTTTGAGGTAGATTTAGACAAGGAGGGGCTCTCTTCCTCAAGAGGGCAAGATCGACACCAAAGGCTTTGAGGTAGATTTAGACAAGGAGGGGCTCTCTTCCTCAACGAGCCAAGTCGCTCCACATGGGAGGAATTGTGATGCCTTAAGGTGACTCTATGCACAGAGTTGGGGAGACCTTCTTTGGATTGAGTCTAGCAGGCAGGGTGACTTTGGAGTTTGGGAAAGTCTTGTCACAGGTTTGGGTGAGGCATGCTATGAGAAAGAACAATAGTTTTGTGTGAAGTCTTGTGACATAGAAGAGATGGTGAGTCTAGAGTGGACGCACATCTGGGGCGTTCCGCAGAGTTTGTGAAATTTGTTGCGACAGATGAGTCTTGGTGTGATGAATCTGTGTATGAGTGTCTTGGTGAAGTGAGGTG
>CBVK0101537426.1:0-35693 GCA_900067695.1 Picea abies | reverse complement strand
ACCGGAGATTGGTCAAATAAACATCTTTTGGTGCTTAGTCTACTGCCATGTTTCGGTAAAGAGGAGAACCAAGCTTGAGCCTAGTGTAGAGAAGGGGATCCTTGTTGGCTATAGTGAGACCTCCAAGGCCTACATGGTCTACATTCGCACTTAGGAGGACAATGATTAGGAGGGACATGATATTTGAGGAGGAAATGGATTTTAGGAAGTCTTATGGATAGATGCCAGTTGATGAGAAGAGTTAGAAGGAGGCTAGACAACCATTATAGACTACAAGTATCTAGAATTTTGTACAGGTTGGGAAGGATAAAAAGCAGAGTGAGAAGGGTGAGCAACGTGAGTACCATGAGGACTAGAAGGATGCTCAATTTACTCTGGCTAAGTCCTCTAGTAGGAGGAGGCCGAAGTGGGTTGAGCGCACATTGAGAGAGAGGGGCTCCAACACTAGCATGGGGAAAGTGTTGGGAGTGAGGAAGGACAAATTGTACAAGTTGCAGTTTGAACCAGCCTGTGTGTTGGTTAGTAGCAGTAGCAGTGGTCGAGATTGGGGGAGCTTTGGCATAGGAGGATGGCTCATGTACATCATGGAGCACTCAAGGTGCTCAAGGAGTCCATTACTAGGCTTCCAGAGTTTAGTTGTGATCAGCACGATGTGTGCAAGGGGCGTGCTCTAGGAAAGTACGCCAAGACAGCCTTTCCTATCAATGACAACAGGTCCAAAGGGATTTGGACTTGATCCATTCAGAAGTCTATGGGCCCAAGGGATTTGGACTTGATCCATTCGGATGTCTGTGGGCCCATATCAGCAGTGTCTATTGGAGGGTTCAGCTACTATGTCTCCTTTATTGACGATCATTCCAGGAAGACCTAGATCTATTTTATGAAGACCAAGGATGAGATCTTCAATTGGTTCCAAGAGTTCAAAGCTCTTGTGGAGAACCAGACAGGCAAAAAGATCAAGGTACTCAGATTAGACAATGGAAGCGAATATACCTCGAGTGCCTTCAAGGAGTTCTGTGTAGATTCCAGGATTAAGATGGAGTTGATTGTGTCATATAACCCATAGCAGAATGGAGTATCAGAGAGGAAGAACGGGTTGATAGTTGGGGCAACAAAGGCTATGTTGCATGATCAGGACTAGCCCATGTTTCTATGGGTTGAGGCATGCAACACTCCAATCTATCTGCAGAATAGGAGTTCGCATAAGGTATTGGGGAGAATGACCCCTGAGGAGGCCTTCAAAGGGAAGAGACCAGAGATTGGTCACATACGCATCTTTGGGTGCTTGGTCTACTGTCATGTTCCATCAAAGAGGAGGACCAAGCTCGAGCCTACTGCAGAGAAGGGCATCCTTGTAGGGTACAGCGAGACCTCCAAGGTCTATAGGGTCTACATTCCTACACTCAAGAGGACAGTGGTTAGGAGGGACGTGAGATTTGAGGAGGACAGGGCTTTCAGGAAGTCCTGTGGACAGATGTCAGTTTATGAGCAGTGCCATGAGAAGAGTCAAGAGTAGAGTGCTCCTAAGGACGAGGCTAGACAACCATTTCAAACTACAGGTCCCCAGACTTCTGTACAGATTGGGCAGCAGCAGCAGCAGAGTGAGCAGGGTGTGCAGCGTCAGCAGCATGAGGAGGAGCAAGATGCTCAATTTACTCTGACTGAGTCCTCTAGTAGGAGGAGGCCGAAGTGGGTTGAGCGCACATTGAGAGAGGCTCAAGAGTAGGTGGATGCTTCTAGGACATCAGTTAGGGAGAGCAGGGCACCACAAAGGTTTTCCACTTACATGGCTCTTATGAGGGAGTTGATAGAGGCCGATCCTTCTAGTTTTCATGAGGCATCTGCGCAATAGGTGTGGAAATATGCCATGATGGAAGAGTGTTTTTCCATCATGAAGAATGATATGTGGGAGGTTGTGCCCCAACCATAGGGGAAATCATTGGTTGGATCTAGATGGATCTATATGATCAAACATGTTGTTGATGGTAGTGTGGACAAGTTCAAAGCCTGCTTTGTGGCCAAGGGCTTCTCACAGAAGGAGGTCATTGAATTCAGTGATAAATTTGCACCTGTGGCGAGGTATTCTTCTATCATGGTCATGATATCCATTGCAGTGGAGTTGGATTGACAGATCCACCGGACGGATGTCAAGACAATGTTTCTTAATGGAGTGATAGAGGAGGAGATATACATAGAACAACCAGAGAGATTTGAGGTGCACAACAGGGCATCTCATGTATGTAGGTTTAAGAGAGCGCTATACAGGCTCAAACAAGCACCACGTGCATGGTACAACATGATCAACAATTATTTTCTTGGGATGGGCTTCACCAAGAGTGAGGCTGGCTCCAACCTCTACTACATCCTGGTTGGAGGTGAGCCACTCATTCTCGTGTTATATGTGGATTACTTATTCATGACAGGGTCAGAGAAGCTCATAGAAGATTTCAAGAGGGATATTGTCGGTAAGTTTGAGATGAAGGACTTGGGGATGATGCATTTTTTTCTTAGTTTGGAGGTGTGGCAGAAGGGTGATGTTGTGGATCCTAAAGCGGTTTGGCATGCAAGAGTGTAGGCCCATGGAAACACCCATGGTTGCTAACTAGAATAAGATAAATGCTTCCAAGTC
Organism: Picea abies; assembly: GCA_900067695.1. NCBI lineage: Eukaryota > Viridiplantae > Streptophyta > Pinopsida > Pinales > Pinaceae > Picea > Picea abies. The sequence continues at coordinate 33,064 of CBVK0101537426.1, read as the reverse complement.
ATAGGTAGTGGATCCCTCTCTTTATAGGTAGTTCATTGGCTCTCTTATGTGTTTGGTTAACACTAGACCATATTTTTGTTTTGTTGTCAATACACTTAGCCAATTCATGGTAGAGCCTAAGCATGTACACTGGTTGGTAGAAAAACATGTGTTGAGGTGTCGACATGGGACAATCGAGTTTGGATTGAGATATATCCAAGGATATGGAGTGAAGCTCGTGGGTTATTCAGATGCAGATTGGGCATGAAACAATGTGGATAGGAAGATCACATCAAGTTGTTGTTTCATCTTAGGTTCAAGGGCTATTTCCTGGGTCAATAGGAAGCATAAATTAGTTTCTTCGAGTTCTGCAAAGGTTGAATACATGGAATCCAACTTGGCATCATGTGAGCCCATTTGAATTTGGAAGCTCCTCATGGGGTTGTTTGATCAAGTGTTGGACACAACTATGATTCACTATGATAATCAGAGTTGCATCAAGCTCTCTAAAAATTCGATGTTTCATGATAGGTCCAAACACATTGAAATAAGGTACCACTCCATTCGAGATTGCGTGCAGAAAGGTTTAGTTAAGCTACAGTATGTGCCAACGAGTGAGCAGATTGTTGACATACTCACGAAGCCTTTGGGGAAAGGAAAATTTGTCTACTTCAGGGACAAGTTGGAGGTTGTGTAGAACACCTTCCTTGCTAAGAGGGATTGTTAATTTTGTAGAAGCAAAAGGTGTCCTTGTTGTTGCCTAGTGTCCAAGGCATGCATAGGACAATAAAATTACCCAGATCAACCAAATTAACTTAGCCTAAGTCTTTCTTAAACAATTAAGATTAATTCTATTTTTTAGTGGATTGTGGGGCCCTGCCAAGGAGGGCACACAACCTTAGTGTTGTGTGGGGCCCTGCCTAGGAGGCACACAACCTAAGTGTTTTGTGGGGTCTAGAGAGAGAAGGCGCCTCAATCTGGACTGTTGGAGCCTTTGCTGGTGTGAATCCCAAGGAAACATGTGAGGGTTGTTGGGTATAGAGGAGGTTGAGGGTGTTGGGAACCTCATTCTTCATTCTAGAGAAGAGAAGGAGTAGAGAAGGAGGGTGCTAGAGGTTGTGGAAGAGGTTGAGTTGTGCTGAGAGAGAGGTCAAGCCTTGGTTAGGTTGAACAACAATCTCAAGGTGATTTCTGGGTAGACCTAGCAACAGGAAGAGGTCATATACAAGACCGTACAATACAACAAAGTGTTGTTGTGAGCTGGGTCATGTGACAACAACTAAAGGGGACTTTTTCTGGTCCAAACAACTTCAACACTAGAGGGGAGAAATAGGGGAAAAGTTACAACAACCAAGAGGGTGAATTCAAAGGCCATACAATAGCCATTTAAGGAAGAAAACATGGCCTTACAATAATAGCCTTGAGCAACTGAGTGGGTTGGGCTGTACACTCAAGAAGTGGAACTTTTCTTGTTGGTTTTCCCCACACTGGGGTTTCTAGGGTACCTACTATGTCATTGTATGTGTTTGCTTTAATTTTTCTGTTGTGCATGCATTTATACTCAGTTGGTATAAGTTTAGCATATATCATATTTATATTTATGAGTTTGAAATTAATTTTTTGGGTTAAAAATCTACTGGATAAATTATCATTTTACTAGATATTAGAAGTTTTACACATGTTTTATTAAATGAAAAAAAGATTAAATTGTTTTGTAAGATTTATTTGAAGGTGACAAAATCCATCATAATTTAGTTGTCAATAGAAACCACACTATCTAAAATGACCAACTAGTAATGTGTAAGGGAACAACTTGTTTCCTTACATTATAAGAAGATGAACTTTTAGACAAGCTCTCACCCAACTATAAATAGTTTTAAATATTACTTCTCTACCAAGTATAGTCCTAAATAATATTTACAAGAAATGATTATCCTTTATAACCATATTAAACTACCTCCAATAATATCATATATTTCCTACTAACATTTAACATTAATTTCATACATAAAATTAAACACTACTTGTTATTAACAAAAATAAAAATAAATTATAACATACTACTCTTTTTTATTTTAAACAAATTTAATAATAAAAAAATTACTAAAGCAAAACTTCCATCTTCCCAATTTTGTAGATATTTAAACAAATTTAATAAAAAGATATTTCCGAAAGCAAAACTTCAATCTTTAATAATATCATTATTTGAAATCTTCCAAGTTTTGTAGATATTTACAATATGAAAGTGACTGCCCGATATTTAAAAAGTAAAAAGCCACTCAATTGGCTCTCAACCTTGGCTTTTCTTAGGTTTCATTATTATTAATTAGTGTACTTGTATTCATTTATCAGTGCTTTAATATTAATATAATACTTGTTATTTTATTATTATTAATTAGTCAACTACGTAATAGGTGGAACCGCCAATATATTATATGAAAATTTGGGATAAACAATCTTGTCCGTGGATATTTGCATAACAAAGTCGTACACCCATGGTGCAAGCAGCAACTTGCGTTCCCTCCGCCACATTATTTTCCAATTTTAGCGATTCGAGATTGAACGTGGTTTTTCTCCTTTAGTTTTAGGCCACTATTATTTTGTCTTTGTTGTTTTAGCCGACGTGTGGTGCAAGTTGTGTCGGCCTTTCTTCATCGACTTGGAGAGTCTTTTACATGTACTCCCCCGTAAACATCATCACGTCTAAGGGATTTGATATGGGTGTTGGGTTTGATATGGGGTATTCAAATTATTTAATATTGGTTGAAATTTGGATAAATAAAGAATTGTTGATATTTTAGTTTATCATCATTATTATCTAGTATAAAAAGTTTATATGAAGTATTCAAATGACTTAGTTTTCGTAGAATTTTGGATGGTTGAAAAATTGTTGAAATGTTAATTTGTATGGTTTGAGTTGTAATTTTGAATATTTAAATAAATTTAGAAGTTTTTAATTAATTCAAAAGAATAATTTATAAAATTAAATTTTTTTATAAAATTTTGAACGAAATAAAAAAAAACCATTGAAATAATATGACTACTTAATGAGATTATATAAGTAGCATAATAGTTAAGTAGCGATTGGTGAACTTCACTCGCACTCTTGGTCTCCACATAGGGTAAGAGAAACTTCTCAGAGGTGGAACGAAGGAGTTGTGAGGAAGGAGGTGGTATGCCCATAATAATAAAAATAATAATAACTACCCTCTTTGGATTTGAACCTGTGACTTTTTAAGAGGAAACACATGTTCTTAACCATTAAAGTGGGCTACCCATCCCACCAACAACTAGTAAAGAAACACATTAAAAAACTTTAAATAAACATTTATTCATAGTAAAAAATAGAGAGCACTTATTAAGTTGGTATTAATAATTTGTTCAGACACTATTATGTTAATGGTTGAAATTACAACTCTTCATTTATTGTGATGGTGAAAAATATTCAAAACATATGAAATCATGTCTATAAAAAGCCCATCTATAATTAAAAGCCCATTAAATAAGGCTATTTCAAATAGATATACTCGTAATGACCCGGTATCCAAGGGTCTCATCTAACCCCGTATAGAAGGGTCTCATTTAACCCTTCTCACACGCAAAGGCTCATCTTCATCATGATACATCCATGTATGGGTATGTGCATGTATTACTAAAAATTACCATACTTTTAAAGTCTATTAGTCTATGCTACAACCCCGAGACTATAACAATAGATTTTGGGTTGACCGCGATTTTGTTTTTGTGTTGACCAAAAGTTTGTGCTTTATTCCATAGTTTAAAGTGATCAATTTTTTCCCTGTTTTCTGATTTTTTTTTCCACAGTAATATTGCTCTATATATTCACCAAAAATATAATAATTTAAAAGGCAGCGACTGTAACCACGCACATAAGCCTGTATGCGTTTCAGCCATCAGTTGACAGGACAGAATGATCACCGAGAGTGGCAGATCCGAAAGATATATCAAACATATATTTATATAAATATATAAATTGCTTATAGCAATACTAATATTGGAGCTAATACCGTAAGAAATTACAAGATCATTAGATCCAATGATATATTATTATCATAATATATTCAATACCCTAAAATCCTTTACTATATTACTAGTATAAACAATATTCAATGTATAGTATCTTTAAAAATAGCCCTCATAGAGCGAAAGCCTGTATGTAAATTTTTTTTTTTTAAAAAATCGCAAAACCCTACTTTTTTTTATTTTACAATCCCTCACTAAAGAGGGTAGAAATAGGGGTATACCCCCATATTCACCAGAAATATAATAATTTACAAGGCAGTGACTGTAACCACACACATAGCCCTGTATGCGTTTCAGCCATCAATTGACAGGACAGAATGATCACCGAGAGTGGCAGATCCGAGAAGATTTACAAAACAAACATTTCTGATTTCTGATTGTTCCTTCAAAACAACATTTTATTATTATTTCCTTCAAAATAACATCTTATTATTATTGGGCCACTGCCCGGAATTCAATAGGCAATTTAATTATGCACCTAGCATATGGTTGAAACGGGTGCATATACAATTGTAGAACCTGTGCATGTACTAGTGTGGAACTAGTGTATGCACAAGAATTTAATAAGCAATTTAATTATGCAACTGTAGCAAATGGTTGGAACGTGTGCATGTTCGAGTCTCAAAGTTATGATACAGAACATGTGTATTTTATTTACTAAGTGTTCATAATTATTTATTAAAATAATAAATAATTATTAATATTTAGTTATTTATATAGGACTATATTAAGAAATTAAAAAAAACGTTTTTACACCAGCTAACAAACATCGTTATCAAATACTCTGTTATAAAATTTAGCCTGTGTGGAGATATACATGTGCAGAGGTGCAAAAGCTATATATGTGCTGACTATATGTTTTTGTTGAAGATGTATTTTATTTATTAAGTGTTCACTGTGCGGGGATATGCTTGTGTGAAGGTGCAGAAGCTATATCTGTGCAGACTATATGTCTATGGTGAAGATGTATAATTTATCTTTTATTAAATTAATATTTAAATTTTATTTTTAATTTACGTAAAAAAACATTTTGTTAAACATATGCATATGCATAACAATATTTTATTATTAATAACATTGATAACTATCAGACTAAGTGTTTGCCATGCGGGGATATACATCTGTGGAGGTGTGGACGCTATATGTGTGCAAACATATACTATATGTTTGTGCTGAAGATGTATTTTATTTAATAAGTGTTCCTTGTGCAATGATATCTTATGCGAAGGTGTGAAAGTTATATATCTACGTGGACTATATGTCTGTGTTGAAGATGTATAATCAACTTTTATTAAATTAATAATTAAATTTTACTTTTAATATACGTATATACATAAAAATCATTTTGTTAAGCATATGCATATGCATAACAATATTCTATTATTGATGACATTGATAACTATTAGACTTAGTGTTTGTTGTGTGGGGATATACCTATGTGGAGGTGTGGAAGCTATACATGTGTGTGGAGTATATGTCTATGTTGAAGATGTATAATTATCTTTTATTAAATTAATAAATAATTATTAATATATATATTTTTTTTTCTCACAAAAAAAAACAAACATAATTTTATTCACTGATGGGAAAGAAATTACATTCCGTAGAATACTAGTACCCTTGTATTTCCATCCCACAACAGGGAGACAAGTTAATAAAAAATGTGGTTGTTGCCAACAACATGTTGTACATATCTCAGTCTTTTAATATAGTTACAAAAAAATCTAGAAGAAATAATTACAAATAGTCTCTCAAAGAGACTAGTTGATGATAAACTGAAAAGAGAATTTAAATAGTCTCTCAAAGAGACTAGTTGATGATAAACTGAAAAGAGAATATAAGGGGTCTGAGAGGTAACTGCCAAGTATTGAAGAAACACTGAGATATCACCGAAAGATATCCAAAGAGCATCTCCAAAAAAATCAAAACTGAGAATTGTCCATAGATGGTCATATATATCAAAACTAGTTGGAAAGAGCAAAAAAGATCATATATAGGATCAAACCTCCATAAACCCATGAGACAAAGAGTGAGAAAGAACAGATTACTGTAGAGGAGCCTCCACAGGCTCGATAAAAGGTCTATGATAATACTCAAAAGTATTGACCAATTGATTTTTGGTAATCAACCATGTCTCGAAATCCAGTTGAAGGCCCTCTTTAGATAACTGGTCTGCCTCCATGTTCCTTTCCCTGTACACATGATGCGTGTGGATAGTGTCAAAGGAGTCCAAGAAGTTTATAACATCATCAAGAAGTGGGAGTAAAATTTGATTGTGGCATTTCTGATATTTTGTAGACTAGTTTATGACTTGAAGGCAGTCCCCAAAAATATGTAGAGATCTTACAACCTTTTCCCCAGCAAAAATTAGTAAGAGTTTGAGGGCCATTAGTTCTGCACAATTATTTTTACCTTGGCCCAATCCCATCTTTATTTTGAAGAAGTGTTGATTGGAGATATAAAGGAGAGCTCCACTTCCACACCGTAGGAAATTATTTTACAAGGCATTGTTGAAAAATGCCCATGGATAGGAGGAATCCACTGTGATTTCTTGAACATGCCGAATAGGAGAGACCCATTTTTCCTAAGGATAATGAGACAAAATTCCCAAACCTTTAAGATAAACTCTGTCTGGGGAGGATATATTGTTCTGAAATATGAAGGAATTTTTTGCCAGCCAAACTCCCCAATTTAGAATTAGAGGAAGCGCCTCAATTGCCCCGTTGACTTCAGAGGCTAGCCATGTATGCCAAGCCTCCTCAATAATGTTACCTTACCATTGACAGGCCCACGAAAGGAGATCAGAGCAATTTTTCCAAAATTTCAATGTAAAGGGGTAAGAGATAAAACGATGAGTTATCGATTCATCATCATCCTTTCAGAGGGTGCACCACCTTGGCCCTTCCTTCTTCCTTTTTTTCATATTATCCCATGTTGGGACATTTTTATTTAACAAACACCACATAAATATTTTGTCTTTCTAGGGGAACTTATTTTTCCATAGACCTTTCCACCACCACAAAGGATCTATGTCACCTTGGATTCTATTGAGTTGGATGTAGCCCAACTGAGGAGTATACACCAAGCCAGTCCATCACCAATTACATGAAAAAAAATTAAGACCACTTTCCAAATCACAGTACAAGGTCCACTTCTCTTCACAGGATTCTGGATCCATTCTTCAATTGTGTCCGAGACTATATATTTTTGGGAGACTACAGAAGTCCAAAGGCTCTCTGATTTTATTAATCTCCAACTGACTTTTGCAACCAGTGCTTTCGAGAAGAGAAAGATGTTTTTTAATCCCCAAATGCCTAGAGATTTGGGAACAAACAACTTTTCCCAAGATACCCAGGGAATGACATCAGAGTCCTGGGTACCTGCCCAGAGAAATTTGAAACAAATTCTTCTAATTTTTTCAATAAATCCCAATGGAATCCAAGAAAGAGACATCCAATAAATCAATATGGCTTCTAATACTGATTTTACCAGCACCAATCTACTGGCCCTGGAAAACCACCTATGACTCCAAACCTTAATATGCTTCTCCAGTTTATCTATGAGCCACAACCAGTCACATCTCTTGTAAGAAATCGGCTTTAGGTAAAAACCCATGTATTTTATTCCATAGTCAAGATCTTTTAACTCAAAAGGGAATATGGAGCAGTAATGTTGGAGATAGACATCCTACAAGTTCATCACTGAAATGGAATACTTCCTGTCATTTACCTCCATACATGTGGCTCGCTTAAAGAGTTCCAAAATTTCATTCAGTTTGTCTACATCTCCTTAGCTTCCATTGTAAAATATCAACACATCATCTACAAAGAGGAGGTGAGTGAGTTGTAAGTTTTGTGAGATAGAAATACCTTGAAACTCACCCCATCTCTTGGCCTCCTCTAAGTTCCTACCAAGTCCTTCAAAAAATAGAAGGAAGAGTAATGGAGACAAGGGAAATCCTCGCCTCAAAACCCTTTCCGCATGAAAAAAGATGAGGCAGACCCATTGATAAGTATAATGAAAGAGACTGAAGATAAACAACTCATCACCCAATTAATAAAAGGCACCTCAAAACCAATATGGGTTAGCAACAACCTGATGTAAATCCAGCTCACCCTATCATAGGCATTTGACAGAACAATCTTCACAATTGCACCTTTTCCCACCTTCGTTTTAAGACTATCAAGGCCCTCTTGTGCCACCCCAATTTCTTCATGAATATCTCATCCCTCTAGAACTACAAATTTCTCTTTGGAAATAGAGGCTGAGAGGATGGATGTAATCCTTCTAGAAATAACTTTTGCCACCACTTTATATATACAGTTGCAGATCGATATAGGTCTGAATTCATCCATAGATTGGGGCCAATATGATTTTGGAATAAAGACGATGAAAGTGGAATTTAGAGGAGCATGCAAATGAACATAGGCCCGAGCTTCCTCAATGACCACCACCAGTTCCTATCCAAGAAGCTCATAAAAACCAAGAAATAATTCTATAGACCAGCCATCCACACCTAGGATTTAATCCTTTTGAAAGCTGTGAAGAACCTCTTGAACCTCAAACTCACTAACCTCCTTGAATAGATGACCATTTTCCCCATAGTTGACGAACCCTGGAAAGAAAAGGGAAGTATGGAAAATGTATGCAATAGTGGCTCTTCCGTCTTCTTTTAAAATATTTCTGAAATGGTCCTTTCCAAGCTTTGCCAAACCGTTAAAGGATTTGACTTCTCTTCCTACAAAATCTTTTAAGCTCAAAATTGTGTTTGAAAGTTTTGTTCTTCTAGCATAGCCTTGTAAGAATTTGGTGTTTTCATCACCACATTCTAGCCATAGGGCCTAGCTCTTTAGCCTCCAATCAACCTCCCTGTCGTCCATGATTTTCTTCTTTTTAGATTCCAGGGATACTAGAACTTCCTTGGAAGCAGAAGTAAGAAAACCACAATCCTCTGAATCATAAATTCTGTGAAGATCACTTTCAATATCGATAAGATCTTGATCTTCTTTCAGTCTCTTGTTTTTTTCCCACTCCTTTGAGGATTTATTTACTACATTGAGTTTTTTTGTAAAATGAATTGTATCCGCTATCCCAGAACCAGGATTATAAGGAACCCAAATATTATTTACAAGATAAAGGTACTCCGAATCTTTTAGCTAATCATAGTTGAATTTGAAAGGATTGACAAGCTTTCTTAGACCCCCAAGTACTTCCAACCAAATGGGAAAGTGGTCAGAATCCCTACCGATTCTAACCCATTGTTTGGAGATGAGGGTTGTGTCCAGAAGTTGTTTAGAGAGTAGGAATCTATCGATACTTTTGGAAATCTTGTCATCACCAACATGTTTCTTTCTCCATGTCGGACACATACTAGAAGGAACTGTATCGACTAGTCCCTTAATGCTCAACATATGGGTGAAATAATCAGATTGTGGATCAGGACAGGATTTTGGCCCCAAAACTTCTGTTTCCCCTAGTGAAAATTTTATATCCCCCCCCAAGATAAGGAACTCATAATTCATGAAATTATTCCTAAGAAGGGTATCCCCGAAGGGGATCCGATCAAGATAGGGACCATATAAATTTATCACTGAAAAAGACATCCCCAGGTCCACTACCTAAATTTCCAGATCCATGCTCGAAGCAAAGGCCCATGAATTAAGAACCTTTATTTTGTGACTGTTCTAGCCAACCACCATCCCCCTCGAACGACCATTGGCATCAGGACTAAGGAAATTCCAATGCTTTAACATAGATTATAAGGATTTTATGACCTTTATCTCCTCTCCCAGGGTTTCTTATAAGAGAATTAAGTCAGGTTGATTGCCTTCAATCAACTGTTTCAGGGTTGATTTTTTGGAGGGGCTCGCCACACCCCAACAGTTGAAGGAGAGAATATTCATGGGGGAACCCCTTTTGGGGCTGAAGCTTCTCTAAGCCCCCCAAGAATATAGATTTGTTTACTAGATGCCATGTCATTTACAACCCTCATTTGGTATTTCAAAAGGTAATAATTCCTTCCACGACCTTTTTTCCCAACATTCATAACAAGGTTGAGGCCTAAATCCCCAATTGCATTACTGACTTTGTTTGGGGATGGAACAAAACAATTACAAAGATGGTACAAAACCCCCATGAAATCGGATTTCCTCGAGGATTCCAGTTCGAAAGTGGTAGAATCCGAGGAGAATGCAAGAACTTGGTGAAAAGTAGAGTGGAGAGGGGAGGATAGACTGGCCATAGAATAAATAAGGGAGTCAAGCCCTCCATCAGATAGAGATAGACCCTTCAGAGACATGGTCTAAGAGGGAAGTATGAAATAAAATGAATTGAGCAAATGCGAAAGAGAGGGTAAATGATTTAATGACATACCCTGAAGGGGGGGAGGAACCTCTGATGACTGAAAATATTGGAGAGCATGAGATAGAATTCCGTCATAGCGAATCAATTCCATTGACCTTGGATGCACAAGCTCATCGACATCCAATCGTGCGGTCTCTAGATCCACAACATTAGACACTGGTATAGTAGAGGCGTCTTGATGAACTTTGTGCGATGACTCCAAACCCTCAAGAGGAATTTCTCTTTTCTTTTCCTTCTGATCTAGATTGAAAATTTTTTGAGCTTGTGAGACCATATGAAAGTCCTAAAACATATGACCCAACTGATGGCATCGTCAACAACGAAATAAAACACCTTCATAGTCCAGTTTTTGAATTAAATTTATTGTCCCAGAGACTAGCTCAATTTCCTCAGTGAGGCCCTCCCGAATATCTATAAGCACCAATATATGAGCCACTGACTATTTTCCTGTTGCTTCAAAGGACATATCCACCACCAGGAATAGACCTAAAACAAAGCCCAACTCCCGAAATCTCTTACTGTTCTAGAATTCCAATTGGAGACCCGGTAGGTGAACCCAAAGCGATAATTTGTCTACCTTTTCTCTACTAGCATCAAACAATGGCATCCATATTTTGAGTAGGATCAGAGTGTATTCCATGCTCCAAACCCCATCGAGGGATTTCTGGATTGCTTCTTTTCTATGGAACTTTTATTGGACACACCGACCACACCGAGAGGGGGGGTGAATCAATGTGAGGCTCTTTTTACACTTCTTTTAAAACTTTAGTTAGCAATCACCATTTACTCTTTAGTTCCATTCACACTTGATTGCTTTCATGTAAACATATATCAACAACTTACATCAACAATAAAGAACTTTGAACCATCACAATAATGAATACAAAGAGCACTAGATATATGTTTAAGCCTTTTGTATTATATGTTACTGGAGACTACAATCTCAGGTTTTATTAACACCAATTGAAAAGAGCACCAACTCAAAGAGAGCACCAATTCTCAATTGCAAGACCCAACTTGTAGACAGAATCCAATATGTCAAACTGTACCAACAGTCTATACCAAGACAAGTGCATCAACTATGCACAACACAACCAGTCACAACAACCTGTCTCATCAATCTCATCATCCAAATCTGATATACTCACAAAGATCAATCATCAAGTCAACTCTCAACCATATGCACAATATCACCAAGTTAACCAAAAAGATACCTCTAGCAATACACCATACTCTCCATAAACCAAATAACATAAGACCTTACACAATACCATGTGCCAAAACCATACCTTTAATCCTGTAGCAATCATCAAGTCCTATACCATACCATGCAACAATTGGAACAATTCCAATATGAAAATCTGATGTGGTTACTAAACAACCAACTTTTTGCAGCTGCCAAATCTACTGCCGTGGTTTTTGCTGCCGCGATTCTGCTATTGTGGTTTTGCTGTCACGCTTCTGCTGCTGCGGTTTTTGCTGTCGTGATTCTGCTGTCATGGTTCTATTGCCATGGTTTTTCTTCCATGATTTTCCTATCGCGATTATCCTGTCGAGATTCTGTTGCTGCGAAGTTTCTCCCGCGGTTCTTTTGCCGTGATTTTTTTGCTACAATTTTTTTGCCGCTATTTTTCTGTCGTAAATTTTATCTATCAATAATATCTACCCAAATAACCTTTCACAAATGGATATTCAATATTCTCAAAGATCATACTCATAAGAGACCATTACTCTCTTATTTATACTTCTCCAAGTAGCTTCCTCTAGGGGTTATCTTCTAAACAACTTACCCAACTTCCTTTTTTTGGGGCTAACCCAATTCTAACCACTTTGTCCACTTACAACCACTTTATCCACAAATAGTAAAATCTCCACTTCTAGTTGCAACCCCCTCCCCCGCCCCAAGATAAGGAACTCAAAATTCATGAAATTATTTTGAAGGAGGGTATCCCAGAAGGGGATCCAATTCAGATAGGGACCATATAAATTTATGACTGAAAAAGACATCCCTAGATCCACTACTTGAATTTCCAGACCCATTCCCGAAGCAAAGGCCCATGGATTAAGAACCTTTATTTTGTGAATGTTCCATCCAACCGCCAGCCCCCCCCCGAATGACCATTGACTTTAGAACCAAGGAAATTCAAGTGCTTGAACATAGATTCTAAGGATTTCACGAACTTTATCTCCTCTCCCAAGGTTTCTTGCAAGAGAATTAAGTTAGGTTGATTGCCTTCAATCAACCATTTCAAGGATGATTTTTTGGAGGGGCTCACCACACCCCAACAATTGAAGGAAAGAATATTCATGGGGAAACCCCTTTTGGGGATGATGATGCTTAAGGGCCCCCAAGATAAAAAGTTGTTTACCAGCTTCCATGTCATTTACAACCCTCCTTTGGGATTTCAAAAGGTAAGAATTCCTTCCACAACCTTTTTTCCCAGCATCTAGAACAGGGTTGAGACCTAAACCCCCAACTACATTTCTGAATTTGTTTGAGGCCGAAACATAATGGTTACAAAGATGGTACAAAACCCCCATGGAATCAGAGTCCCTCGATGATTTAGGTTCGAAAGTGGTAGCAGTCAGGGAGAAGGTAAGAAATTGGTGAAAAATAGAGCAGAGAGGGGAGGACGGACTGGCCAAAGGATAAATTAAGGAATCAAGCCCCCTGTCATATAGAGATGGAACCTTCAGAGACATGGTCCAAGAGGGACGTATGAAAGAAAATGAATTGAGAAAATTCGAAAGAGAGGGTAAAGGATTTAATGACATACCCTGAAGGGGGGGAGGAACCTCCGATGACTAAAAAAACTGGAGAGATTGAGATGGACTACCCTCATAGTGAATCGATTACATTGACCTTGAATGCACAGGATCATCGACATCCAATCGTGTGGTCTTTGGATACACAATATTAGACCCTGGCATAGCAGACGTGTCACCGATGTTAGTTTAATTCTGTAACATTACATGAATTCCTTCTTATGTTACAGATGCTAGTTTAAAGATTGAATTGCAGTTTGTGTGTGTGTATCTACAGGATTTACATTTGTGTGAATGAGTGGTAATTTACAAACATTGAACCTTGTTCTAGGAAAGAAACCCTTTCTTTCGAATTACATAATTAATCTTAGATTACATGCTATGTTTTTCAAAGAACAAATCTTGAATCTATGAGTCATTTTGATATTATATACTTTTTATTTTCTTGTGGTAAATGCAAATAGTTATGGGTTATGTTGAATCATTTAACTAATTAAAGGATTGGCCAATGACTTAAATATGAATGAGAGTGCTTGAAGCTGTGTTGTCAGGTCAAACTTAGAAAGTTAACAATTATTACAACCCTTTGCTGAGATCCATGAATGTATTTAAAACTTTGATGAGAGCCACTTTAGCAAAAAGATAAGAAGCTTGAAAAAAGAGTGCTAGATTACTGAGATCTATCACAACCTTGCTTCAATAAGTTTGATTATTTTTTTATTTTAATCATGTTCCTGTAGTATCAAACTATAACTTGCAAAGTTGAGTGTAAAGGGTTCCACCCAAGGACAGTCTCAAGACTTTTTATTTATGAGTGATATGGTTTGTTAATGTGTGACCTCCGAAGATAGTTCATGAAACCATTTCCATACTTTTTAGGAGACAAGTCTTTCCTTTTGAATGTTTTTCTATTCTTTTTCAATCATTGTTGAGCTTTTTTAGTTGATACAAATTTCATAGCATTGTTTCCAATCTGATCATACAATTTGATAAAGGTTGATCCAATCACTTATGAAGAGACATCCAATTTTGGATATGTCCTAAGATTCCTTGTGAGGATTGATCCTAAAATATTGTTGATTTATTTTCAGTAACCCTTGTTATTACTTGTATCACACAGTTAATACTAAATAGTGCATGACAAAGTTGAGTCACCTCTGTATGAACAAATTGTTTGTATAAGGGAAGTGTAGTACCACCATATGTCCTTTGGATTAAGAGTATTGATTGTGGACTAGGTGTTAGATCCTATATTCATAAGATTTCACTATAAACTAAGAGGTTCAACATAAGATTAATAGCACTATGTGGATACTTGATATTCTTCTAGCTGACTGATTAAAATACACGGTTAGAGTAAAACTTGTGACCATAATTACTATTTTGTTATATTAATTTTTGACAAGTGAATAGAATTCTTATTGTCAGATGTAACCTTATACATAGATCGTGAATACTTAGTCTCTGAAGGTGAAAGATTATATCTTGGATATTAAAAGGAGATTTGACGAAAGGAACTGATTACTAGTCTCTGTTTTCAAGTTTTCTATTAGTATTTTTGATAATTTTGTGTGTGAACTCTTAACATCTACAAATTAAAAAATCAGAATTAGAACAAATTAGAGAACATGATCATGCATAGATCAAAGATCTATGCATGACATATAAGTTATTTTATTTCTACTCATGTTTGGTATTCATCCCATGGAGAGAGTTAAGGTTTTCTTGATAACATTTTCATGAGTGATTTGTTTGTTGTATGGTTTGGTTGTCTCTTGAGAAGCTAGAATAATTAGAGTATTTAAAACTTTGATCCTTTACCCACACATATTGTTTCTATAGCTCATCAATTTATGAAATTGGTTGACAAGTAAAAGGAGTTTTTATTACGACTATTAATTGACCCAACATACACAACACCACAAACAAAACTAGAACCACATATAGAGTGTTGTCCAAATATGTTGAGGAATACTAAGGATTTGAGGTAGACCTTAGACCAACACAAAAACACTTTGAATTCTCTCCTTTCCCATATGATAACTCACACTATGTATCAAAATCTAGAAAATTTGACCCACAGTTGGACAACACATACCATGCTCCAAGAAGTGACCAAGGGTAATTCCTTTTGAAACACTTGAGATAGCATGTAGGACCTCATTTTGTAAATATTGCCAACACCTGGTACTAATTAAACCCACATTATTCCCACACCACAACCATCATACCCTTCAATAATTCTCATTTCAGTCACAAGGAAGGCATTAAGGTATGAGTGCTAGTGGTATAACTCTTCATCCCATTGATTGTGCATGTTGAGGCCTGTGTTAAATTTAGAGGTGCATGCCATAAAATCTATACACATAATGGGAGGTAGGACTGAACCATCCCCCCATTTACACATTGCCATCCCTCATGTACTATTCATAACTCCCATGTTAGAGTGATAAGGGATGCACTAAGGTATTATCTGTAGTGGTATAACTGTCCATCTCATTGCTTGTTCATACCGCGAAATGTGCTAATTCAAGAGGTTATCACCATAAAAACTATACACATCATGGGAGGGGAGAGTGGGCCATACCCCCATTTATATAACACCAGTGCCACTCTTCCATTCTAATAGCCTTATTAGCTTGGTCATTGACATACAACTTTAGGAAATTAATTAAAAAAATATTTACCTCATCATATCTTATCTTATGGTGATTTCATTCATGTTATCTTATATTTCCTAAAAAACATCATTTCATAATATCAATATTCTTGCTAATTTGATCACACCGAATATAGATAGAGAACCTATTGTAGTATTGAATGTAATTATGTGTGAAACTTCATTGGATTATCCTTATATAATATATCTCAATGTATCATTCTTTTTAAGATTTCACAAATTAGGGTTTTTTATAGACTCAATGCTTTATGACCTACTTATCTAGTTCTAACTGAGACAATATTTCATTTTGAATGCTTGAATCTTGAAGAGTTACTTGGAATAATAAAATAAATCTAAACTAGGAATTAGTTCCTTGGATTAACTTTTCAAAATTTAATGGAATATATTTAAGAATCACAAAAAAATTAATGTTGATGAAATTCTTGTAATGTAATTTTTTCAAATTTAATGAAATGTGTATAACCCTAGTAATTGAGGAGCAAACCTAGCCATGTTCTCCTCCAATAAACAATAAATAAGAAACCATTAATCATTTAGAACCTCTTGTAAGAATCATTGATACCCCTTATGACTTTTCTAACCACATCGCCATATCAAATTTTAAAGACCTTACATGCCACCACCATATTCACACCCCCATCCCCTCCATACATTAGACCAATAGATGTGTTTTTTATTGATTCTCCCTTCCCTTGCAACCCTAGTATCTTTCCTTCACTGCATAAATATTTCATCATTCCCACCCCATTTCCTGTTGATTTCTAGAGACAATATCAAGTATGTGAGATAAGCCTTAATGCATAACCACAATAATAGCTATTAGAAACAATTATCACACTATATGCTAAAACAATTCTAGTATAGGTGGAACTAACACATCCTAAAACTACCAAACAATGGAATCATGATTTGTCCTCTCTATTTCTAGTGTCGATGAGAGTCAAATATTTGAGTATAGTGGAACCAAGGTTCAAAATTGTGAGAGAAATAATAAGAAATGATTTTAGGATGTAATAATGGATAATTCATTGGATGTGTGGGAAAGATTGGATAAATCAATTTTGGAAATGTATTTTGATATTCCATTAAAGTGTTGATTGATACTAGTGAGAAAGTAGAGGGAGAAAATGTGACCCTTTGAAGATAGCTTGCAAATTCATAGACAACACTCTTAGAAGAATAATGTTGATCAATACCAACAAAAAACTTCAGGTTATAGTGTTGAGTTTGGAAAGAGAGTTGGAAAAATAAAATAAAAGAAACAACAAAGAATAATTCCAAGACTTGTAGCTATTGAGACTTGCACATATGATCTTTCTATACACCTAAGGAAATTAAAAGATTCAACACCCATTTCCAAAGTAGAGTGCTTCAATCCCTTGGTTAATAATGAATTCCAAACCTTCACCAATGGAATGGCATGAGTATTGAAGAAAGTAGTAAAAGTAACAAAAATCCATGCATTCCTTTCAACCATTTTCATTTGGTATGTGATCCGTAAATGGGGGGCTTATATCCCACTCACTTCACCAACACGGATACTATGCAAAAATTTAATTTCTAGTCTCTGTCTTAGTATTGTATATCAAGCTCTGTCACACAGAAGCCACTAAGCCTTTGTTCCTCTGTGCTTCTCTGTAATATCTCTTCTTTGTTTGTTGCAAAGCCCTATGATGCCTGTAACCTGCACAATACAACCAATTGGTGACCCCTCTATTCTCAAGCTTGTCTACACACAAGAAACCAACTGTCAATACAATAATGAATTTCTTGTTCTCAATGGACCAATTAATCTCAAGTCTCCACATTGAATGGGATGTTGTCTACTCGGTTTTAATTCTTCTCATGAATTAGTCACTAAGACTATGCTCCCCAAGGTAAATGAGTCGACCAAAGTATAGCCCGATGGAATGAGTTGACTGGCGGTGAGACAAACTACTCAATAGACAAGTCGGGTCAACTGGTATTGGAGATAAATTCTAAGAGAGAGAAATTGGTAACCAACGATGAACAAAACCGACTAAAGGGAGAATTGAGCAATCCACAACATCACAAAACATCTAGGAAACATTTAAACACATTTGAAAACATCCAAATTCACCTAGTAACGTCTAAATATGACCAATAACTTGTAAATGCGCCTAACAACTTCTAAACTCTCCCAACAGCTTCTAAATGTGCCCAACAAATTCAAAAAATTTGCACGACATCTAGAAGCACTCATCCACTTCTAGGAATTCCCATGCAAGTAACAATCCTCCGAACATCATTTAAAAATGTCCAACAACTTATAAATATGCCCAAGTGAGGACGAATTCACCCAACAATGTTTAAAACTGCCCAAGCAATCTAAAACGTCGAGTAAACTCTAAAATACAAAAAAATTGTCTAACTCATCCAAGCGAAGGAACTCGACCATGCATGGGTCAAGTCGAATAGCAATGAAGTAGTCCTACTCGTCAGAAGTCGAATTGGTATGTAGAAGAAAACTAATCAATAGACGAGTCGGGTTGAATGGTAGTGGAGATAAATGCTAAGAGGGAGAAATTGGTAACCAACGATGAACAAAACCCACTAAAGGGATAATTGAGAAACCCACAACATCACAAAAATTCTAGGCAATATTTAAACACATTTAACAACATCCAAATTAGCCCACTAACGTCTAAATATGCCCGATAACATCTAAATGCACCCGACAACTTATAAATTCTGCCAACAACTTCTAAATGTTCCCAACAACTTCCAAAAATGCCCCATGACATCTAGAAGCACCCATCCACTTCTAGGAATTCCCATGCAAGTAGAAATCTGCCCAACATCATGTAAAAACGTCCAACAACTTTTAAATATGCCCAGGTGAGGAGGAATTCACCCAAAAATGTTTAAAACTTCCCAAGCAATCTAAAACGTTGAGTAACCTCTAAAATACGACAAATTTTTTTATAACTCGTCCAAGTGAAGGAATTCGACCATGCATGGGTCAATTTGAATAGAAATGAAGTAGTCCTACCCGTCAGAAGTCGAATTGGTGAATGAGTCGAGTAGATAAATTATAGTCTACTTCGTCAGAAGTCGAATTGGTGAATGAGTCGAGTAGATAAATTATAGTCTACTTCGACAAAGGAGTTGAGTCAATTGGGTAAATGAAAGTCGACTTACAATGTAAATCGACTTTTCCAAGAAACTAAGTCGACCACGGAGGTAAATGCTCAACTCAACAAAATAAAATCGACTAGGATGAATTCCAATCAACCCAAGGAAATGAAGACTTTCTCTAGGCAAAAAATTAAAACTCCCTGAGGGAGGAATTTTCCCATAAGTGAGACGTACGGCCTGTGGGAATGTTCATACGCCCCAACGACCTTAAATTTGACCTGGAAAGTAATTTAAATTCCCCAACAATGAATAAATCATCCCAACAATTTTCAAGTCCACCAGAGGGAGCTAAGTCGAGTCACAAGTGAAGTTAATCAACCAACGAACAATTCAACTACCCAGGGAGTGGGAATTATGGTCCATGTAACAAAACCCCTTAGCAATTAATTTAGATTCCTAGGAAATTGTAACCTCGTTTGAAAAACAATTTTTAATATCCAATGGTCTTCGTCTCTGACAAGAAATGTATGAGGGACATTCGAAAGAGGTCATGGTTCTTCATTTTCATTAAAACTCAATTATAGGATACAATTAAGATAAATACAAAGAATTCATTTATCATCTCATAAATGAAGTAAAAAACAAACTAATGATGAACATAAAAAAATCAAATGCAACCAATCACCAATGAACTCAGAAGTTTTTCACTGGAAACCCAAACGGGAAAAACTAGCTTCGAATGGGGCTCAATATTTTCATTATGGAAATCCCTGGTTACAATGTGTTCTTGGCTATGATGACTCTTCCTCTCTCGGCCAAAAATCCCTTTGCAAATGAGAGAGAGGGAAGAAATAGGGAGTTGTTGGGGGGTAGGGGAAGGCCAACATCCATGGATCTTCACTTGCCATTCCTAAGCCTTCTCTCCTATTCGATTTTCAATTACCTTAATTTTCCTTTCACATTTTGATTTTTGTCTTATTAGACTTTCAATTTTACATTGTTTTACAAATTTTATTGACCTTCATTAATTGTCAATTTAATATTACAAGTACTGAGTGTTACAACCATTCATCGGTCGAAATCCATTTCGGATCACACCTCCCCAAAAGATGCTAAGGAAAAATGAGGAACTTGCTTGCAATCCGGTTCCTCTCATACCACTTTTCCATCCTTGTAGTTTTTCCTTTAAAACCAATATGGATCAATGTACTTCTATTTTTTCCTTTAGAATGTGGCTTTGACTCTAGCTCATAGAAACAACTCTAACTCTAGCTCTGGCTCTAGCTCGTGGCTCTGGATATTAGCTCTGGTCCCTGGCTATGGCTCTAGCTCTAGTTCTAACTCACTTGTTCCTTCATTGAAAAAGTCTACTAATTGACTCTTTACTTCACAATCTCCATATTCAAACTATGGACTCAACACTCATTCCTATCTCCCTCTCTGTCTTGAAGACAATCCATCTCGACTATCATGAAACCAAGTCAAATGCTAGTCTATTTCTAGTGTGACCCCAACAAGCTTCCATCACACACCAACTCCTCGAGGAAAGTGTGGCTGCATTCCATTTCTAGGATCAATTTCTTTTCTTCACAGGAACAACCCTTCATGGCCATATCACTCTAATGATCGATCTGAATACCCCTACATGCTAGTTATAGGAGTTGGTCCATTCACTGGCAAGTCATTCTTCAACCAACGAGAAATGAAAGAGATGTCATCCCATGCTCGAGATCCTTCTCCGTTCTCTCTTGATTCCATCAAACAACTACTTGCTTCGTTGTTGAGGATGTCCTCTTGTAATGCTACAACTCTTTGAGAAACATCTTCTCCTTTAATAGGAGACACAAGTAGCTCTTCACCTCTTTCTTTCTTCACTCTCCACACTCTTCTCTTTGTTGTGTGATTTCTGGGGTGGAGCTCTGGGTGAAGCCACCAACACTTTTCTTCCTAATGTCCACTCAACTTGCAATGGTGGAAAAAGTTATTGTGGCTATTACAAGGATTTCTTGACATACTCCTCCTCTCCAAGTGTCTATGAGTGTGCTATTGGATTGGAGAAGCCTTCTTTCCATTCAGGTGTGCTATTGGATTGGAGAAGCCTTCTTTCCATTCAACTTCTGGGAACAATCATGCCTATAGAACATGGCTTGCTTCTTCTAGCAGGTTGCCTCATAATGACCTTTCTTTCCACAAATGGAAGATTCCTCTACATACCAACACTTGTGGATGATATGGCCTCTCTTCTTGCAATAGTGACAAACAAG
Source organism: Picea abies (assembly GCA_900067695.1). NCBI lineage: Eukaryota > Viridiplantae > Streptophyta > Pinopsida > Pinales > Pinaceae > Picea > Picea abies. The sequence goes on along the minus strand of CBVK0101537426.1, from coordinate 11,866 downwards.
AAATGTCTTGTCTAAAGTGAACCTCCTGGTCTTCTTCTTCTTCTTACTTTTGTTGATTAGCATGTTGTTTTCTCGAGGTGCAGGTGTGGGATGAGTCTATGAACTCTCCTTATCACTTCCCTCCTTCAATCTGTCACAATAAGGTTGAGGTGGTGGTGAGATGACACCTTCACTCACTGCTCTTACTCCTTCTCCTAATGAGCAAGCCAACTCCGACATGTCCTTTTCCTTCAAGAAAATGGTTTTCCTCATGGTGATAGATTTTTCACTTCTGCCATCAAATACTGTGCCTTCATGCTTGGTCCAGGGTGTAAATATAATGGCGGTCATGATGCCTTGCCTCCTCATGCCTAGCCCTTGTCCATCATAGCCAATTTTCCTTAGAATTTTAGAGTCAATATCCCTGGTATGCTTTTCAAATTCCCTAAGCTTCTCTTGAGAGGTGTCTAAGGAAGGCAAGCTTACCAAGGTGGTCTTAGTCATGGTGCTAGCATATGCAGTGGTGATGGAATGTTGTCTTTCTTGTTTGTGCTCTTAGAAAATTACTTGAAGCCTTTCCAAGTCATTCTCCTTCTCTACCAACTCTTGTGGTACCTGAGCCATCATCAACGTGCGCCTACCTTCTTGCCAAATATATTGGATGGCCTTTTCACCAAGGTACACAAGTTGTGCTTTGTGCTTGTCCCAATCTGACATGACTATTGTGAGGGTGTCTTGACGTTATTCAAACTTATTCTTGAGTAATGAAAATAATTGAGCAGAGGTCTCCATGTGCTTCAACATCTCTGTCATTCTCTGGTTAAACATCTTAACTTGTTCCTTTAAGCTCTCGTTCTCTTGTCAAAGCTCGACATTGTTGGCGCGTAAACATTCCAAATTCTCTGTGCTTGCTTTTCCCATGTTGCAGTCTGCAATATTTTTTTCACAATCCTAGAAGTTGTGTCTTGGTCAAGGATGCAATTTCTCTGATACCTTTTGATATGTAAACGGGGGGCTTATAGCCCACTTGATTCACCAACATGGATATTGTGAGGAAATTTAATTTCTAATCTCTATCTCAGTCTTGTATATCAAGATCTATCACCCAGAAGCCACTAGGCCTCCATTCCTTTGTGATGATCTGTAATATCTCTTCTTTTTATGCTGCAAATCCTTGTCCCTCTTGTAACCTGCACACTACAACCAACTAGTGACCCCTCTATTCTCAAGCTTGTCTACACACAAGAAACTATCTCTCAATACAGTAGTGAATTTTCTGTTGTCAATGAACCATTAAATCTTAGGTCTCCATAATGAATGGGTTGTTGTCCAATGGCTTGTAATTCTTCTCATGAATCAGTCACCAAGACCATGCTCCCCCAGCTAAATGAGTCGGCCAAAAGATAGCATGAAAGAATGAGTTCACCGATGGTGAGACAAACTACTCAACAAACAAGTCACATTGACTAGTAGTGGAGATAAGTGCTAAGAGGGAGAAATTGGTAACCAACGGTGAACAAAACCAACTGAAGGTAGAATTGAGCAACCCAAAACATCAAAAAACGTCTAGGAAACATTTAAACACATACAAAAACATATAAATTCGTCCGTCAACTTCTAAATTCTCCCAACAGTTTCTAAATGTGCCCAACAACTTCCAAAAATGCCCCGGGGCATCTAGAAGAACCCATCCACTTCTAGGAATTCCCATGCAAGTAGAAATATGCCCAACATCATTTAAAAACATCCAATAGATTCTAAATATTCCCAGGCGATGAGAAATTCTCCCAACAATGTTTAAAGCGCTCAAGCAATCTAAAACGTCGAGTAAACTCTAAAATAGTCCCAACAAAGTTATAACTCATACAATTGAAAGAATTTGACCATGCATGGGTCAATTCGAATAACAATGAAGTAGTTCCACCCGTTGGAATTCAAATTGGTGAATGAGTCGACTAGATAAATGAAAGTCGGCTTAGACAAAGGAGTTGAGTCAATTGGGTGAATGGAAGTCGACTTGCAATGTAAATCAAATTAGCCAAGAAACTAAGTTGACCTCGGAGGTAAACGTTCGAATCAACAAAATAAAATTAACTGGGATGAAGTCCAATCAACCCAAGGAAATGAAGAATTGCTCCAGGAAATACATTACAACTGGCTGAGGGAGGAATTCGCCCAAAAGTGAGACGTATGACCTGTGGGAATGTTCATACGCCCCAACAGCCTTAAATTTGACCTAAAAAGTAATTTAAATTCCCTAGCACTGAATAACTTGACCCAACAATATTCAAGTCGACCAGAGGGAGCTAAGTCGACTGACAAGTGAATTTAATCAACTAATGAACAATTCAACTGCCGAGGGAGCAGGAATTATGGTCACTGTAAACAAAAACGCCTTAACAATTAATTTAGATTCCCAGAAAATTGTAACCTCGTCTGAAAAACAATTTTTAATAGCCAATGATCACTCTGACATGAAATGTATGAGGGACATTCGAGAGAGGTCAGGGTTCTTCATTTCCATTAAAACTCAATTATAGGAAACAATTAAGATAATTACAGGGAATGCATTTCTCATCTCATAAATGAAGTAAACAACAAACTAATGATCAACATAATGAAATCAAACACAAACAATCACCAATAAACTCAAAAGTTTTGCACTGGAAACTCAAACGGGAAAACCAACTTCAAATGGGGCTCATTATTTTTAATAATGGAAATCCCTGGTTACAATGTGTTCTTGGCTCAGATGAATCTTCCTCTCTTGGCCAAAAATCCCTTTGAAAATAAAGAATAAATAGGGATTTGTTCCGGGGTAGGGGAAGGCCAACAACTATGACTCTTTACTTCTCATTCCTTAGCCTTCTTTCCTATTCGATTTTCAATTATCTTTAATTTTCCTCTCACATTTTCATTTTTGTTTTATTAGACTTTCAATTTTATATTTCTTTACAAAATTTATTGACCTTCATTAATTATCAATTTAATATTAAAAGTACCGAGTCTTACACCCATTAGTAGGTCCAGATCAATTTCATTTCAGATCAATATGAGAGACATGCATAGAACTCTAGTGATAGAAGAATATCCTTTAGTATCTCTTACCATTCTCTCTAGATTAGTGTTCATTATTAACAAAATGGTTAATATTATCTCCAACAAAGAATGTATTATAAGAATGTTTAAGAGAGAGAAGGTTGAATTCAAAGTGCATAAAATTTTCTAGTAGATTTTTCTCATGTCATATAGTATACCCATTTCCTTTCCTTCCCAATTACCAATGAATCTTTAGTGAATCTTTCATAGCTCAATGTGGTATATTTAATGCAACTCAAGTTGTCATGGCCCTAGAGTCACCAACAAATGTTTTTCACTTTTTTGCCACTCTAAGACATGTGGCATTGGTTTGCAACAATCCTAGTGGCTTGGTCATCCTTGGATGACTACAATCAAACTACGCCTTTATACAAGACCCAATCCTAAGTTTCACATGTTTAGTTAGTAAGTTTACAAACAACTTACAAACATGCAAGGACACAACCAACCTCACCTTCTAAAACATATGAAGTACATAATCTTCAAAACTTAACCATTCAACAACATTGGAACACATCAACACATTAACATGTAGGATGGTTTCCAAGAAAGGAACCTAAACTTTTATTGGAAGACAATATAACCAAGTCTTTACAAAGGTGAGTCCAGCCAAATGCCACGATTCTACATACATACAAATAACACAAGTCACTTATGAACTTGTGACCATACTGCTACAAAATTACCCTTGCAACAATTGCACCTTTTACAATCTTGATCTTCAAGGGAGAAATCCTTTAGTGAGAGAACCTCTTGTTCACCTTGAACATCCTCTTATTCTTCATTGGAACACTCTTCTCTATGATGCACCAAATATGCCTTGGTCATCTAGCTCCCTTGTAGACTTCCACCAATCAAAACGGTCCACCTTCAAGACTTACTCCAACTTCGGTTCTACCCTAGGATCGAGTCTTCCACTTGCCTCCTCTTTTCAAACCCATTCTTGGACCCTTGAATTTTTTAAATACCCTCCAAGTTACATGATCATTTATACCCTAGAATTAGTGATCATCTCTTCAAACGTTACATCCTTTTGATTGAATGACTTAACTCTCCAATTCAAACCCACTTTTCTTAAATTGAATTGAATGCCTCGACAATTTCATGGCCTCCTTTTCTTAAATTGAATTGAATGCCTCGACAATTTCATGGCCTCCACCTTTATATACAGGAAGGAAGCTTAACCAACTCCTTGAACTAAGGGAGTCACTTCCATTCCACATCTCCACATGGACTTATGACCTTAATCTCTTCCTTAAGTCAAGTGACAATTACAACCATTTTCTTAAGGAAAGAGCATGTGCTACACCTCAATGCCCAAGTCATCCACCTTGCAAGTCATGTGACAACTTCATGCCCAACACTTCACCTAAGAAGTTAAGGCATCCCCTTATAATGTGGCCCACACACTGCTAGGACTACTCTTCCCTTGGAATGCACCTTCAACATAGGCTATCCCAGAAAGCAAATGTTGGGATAACTTCTTATCTTATCCAACAAATAGGTTGCTCTCTTTTAGGTCATAGCTTGTCAACACCACTCCACTTCTTCCAAGAACTTCGAGTGCTTGCAACCTCAAAAAATTTCCAATTGTTCAAGTATTCATGGAACACTATACTATTTTACTAGTGGTCCAACAAAGGGAACCATGCCACTTAGTGCCAAGTCGCACATCACATGCTCATCCTCTTATAATGAGATATGAAATGGCCATATGTTGTAACCATCAAACACTTCCACTAAAAAGTCATCCAAGATGTGTTCAACAAAGGCCTCTCAGGTGTATGCTTCACTATGGTTTTCTTCCTAATGAGTCACTCTAACTTTGATCAACACCCACAACCTACAACTACATCACATCTTTGCCTCCGAATTTACACTTGTCTTTAGCTTCAACACTTTGCCATCACTACTCTAGCAATATGCCAAACCTACAACAAACACCCCTTGGCACCACATTTCACTCTAGGTGGTTTCCTTGTCTTTGCGATGCATCCCAACATGTTCATGGAATTAATTGTGTTGAGTGCCCAAATGGTAAATGACCTTGTCCATCTTTGCCATTATCTTTGAGAGTGGACACAGGTAAGGTGCGTAAGTTTCCCATGGGAAAATAAAATGCCTTACAAAAGCCATTGCGTTCAATCAAATTCAATAACTAGCATAGTCATTTTGCCCCTCTCCAACCTCATGACAACAACAACAGAAATATAATGATAATGTCTTAAGAGGATTATTCTAACTCAAGTTCTATTAGAACAAAGTTACTACATCTTCTCCAACATCATATACCATAGTTATTTGTATCCAAAACATGTGCAAACCAACAATAATGCATGTCTACTTATAAAGAGTAAGCTAATATGGTAAAAAATTCACCTTCTTTATCGTGACATATCTTACATGAATCCCATAGAATTTTTAAGTATGATTGGAGTTCCTCCATGATCCTAACAATGATTTTGCTTAATCTAGAATTGACCTATATCTTTTAAAAAATTGATTAAAGTTTTACTCATGATAAAATGATCCCCTAACAATAATTTTGCTTAATCTAAAATTAACCCATATCTTTTAAAAAATTAATTAAAATATTGAATTAATCAAAACTCTAATTTCTTATGCCATCAAATTTCACAAACAATTTTTTGTTGCTATACAATTAAACTCCAGTCCTACTTATAATCTAATTACACTATTTTAAACCCATACATCTAACTACACTGTTTTAAACCCATACTTACATTATACTTGTATAAATCAAAACTCTAATTTCTTAATTTCTTATGTCATCAAATTTCAAACCCATACTTACATTATACTTGTATAAATCAAAACTCTAATTTCTTAATTTCTTATGTCATCAAATTTCACAAACAATTTTTTTTGGTGTACAAGTAAATAACTCCACTCCCGACTCCCGCTTATAATCCAAATACAATAATTTGTCAATTTTTGTAGACCCATACTTACTGTACTGGGAGCTTCCATGTTGGATCAAATCGAATGGTTTCAATAACCCATGCAAAATATCTAGAAATTTGCAAAGAAGCAAATAAACTTTCATATGCTTTTGAGGACAATTACAGAGCTTTAAACATCCATTACTTTGGCCGGACGATGGAGATATTGCTTTTCTGTCAAATCAATCTTGAATTTTTTTTCCTCCTGACGATGGAGATATTCATTTTCTGTCAAATCAATCTTGAATTTTTTCCTCCATGTTGGATAAATCGGTTGGTTTCAATAACCATTCTTACAAAAATCGAGAAATTAGCAAAGAAACTTTCATATGCTTTTGAGGATAATTACCGAGCTTTAAACAACCATTACTTTGGCTTCACACTGGAGATATCGCGTTTGTGTCAAATCAATCTTAAATTTCTGTGAGTCAACAGCTATAACATCTAGTTCTTTTACTTTTAAAGCAAAATATAAAGTTCTGTTACTAAAGCAAAGCAAAACACTGTTGGTAGTCACATTAACCACAAGTTCAAGCAATCAATAAGAGATCTCAGAGATCCAACAACGAAGACACGAAATCCACAGTACCATCCATTTCCATTCACTTGCCAAATAAATCCAATTTACAATGCACACTCCATCCATACTTATGGCAAAAATATCCAAATCCCAAGCATTGTACATAATCTGATCCTATTTATACTTATACTGTGTAAATTATTTAGTATATATATTTAGTTATGATAATGACTAAATGCATGTTGGATGGGTATGGAAACTGGCGTTGGTTAAACGTTTTAATTTTTGGGATTTTTTGGTTAGAATTTGGATAAAATCTCTATTTTTTGTTGTTTAAATTGCATTTCTGAATGCATAAATGAATTCACCCTGTTGAAAAACTTCTGAGGCACTTGGATTATACAAACTTAGTTTCTCACCACATTTCGGGCAAAATCAAAAGTAGCTGTAAAACTACCCAAAGATAAAACATTTAGACTACTGCATAGAAATTGCTACCTTTTGGATTTTTTGCCCTGGACAAAATCTTTATTTTTTGTTATTTAAATTGCATTTCTGAATGCATAAATGGATTCAACCTATTGAAAAGCCCTTAAGACACTTGAATAGACATGATTAACTCTCTATACAAGCAAAAACCAAGGTTGCCAAATGTCACAAAATATTACAAATCTATAAACTTTACCAATAATAAACAAAACAGAGTTCTCCATACTTGTGTGGACCATGAGTAAGTATAACATGAAAAACCATTTCATTCATGTATAATTCTGTTAGTGAAAAGCCTCAGTCATGTGTAATTCTTTCAGTGATAAGTATGTAATATATATATATATATATATATATATATATATATATATATAATATATATATATATATATATATATATATATATATATATATATCCACTAAGTTTATTTATAATGGATCGAGAGATTATGGATGAAGAGATCAAATCCCTCCAGATAAAAACTGCTTTTAAATTGAAAAATCATTCGAAGTTAAAATAAATGTACACTTATGATATTATATATGTATGAGTCACTTATGATATTATATGTATGCGTATAGTCTCGCAGTACCGCTGTTTAATCTGTGTTTGTTGCCGTTTTTGTTGGGTATACAGTTTGAGAATGTGTACAGGCGCATTTCCGGTAGAAACTTGCAGAGGCCTTCGAGGCGATTATTGATATCTCATCATCATGTGGCTCTAACAGATTTCATCGTGACTTCAATCAAATGGTTTCATGGGTTTTCCAAACCTCAAGATCTAGCACTGCTGTGAGATTGATTCTCCGCTCCAACTCTGAAGTTGCTCTCTTCATATACTTGAAAAACAGATTTCGAGAAGAATGATTTTTCTCACTTATTATTACAATGAATCTGTACAGATACATATATAACGGATCAATTTACAGGAACAGAAATAACCAGAATCCAATCGGAAATAAATATTTACAGGAAAGGAAATAATCAGAATTGGAAAGAATTAGTCCAATATCGAAAATAATCAGATTCGGAAAGATTCAGTCCAATATAGAAAAGATCCAATATTTCAACACTCCCCCTCAAGTTGGTGCATAGATGTCACACATACTCAACTTGCCCAAAAACTTTGAGAACACTCGACTTGAAACAACGTTTGTGAGAATATCGGCCAACTGATCCTCTGATCGAATCGTGGGCAACTTCACAATTTTCTCATTCAACTTCTCCTTAATGAAGAATTTGTCGACCTCCACATGCTTTGTACAATCATGTTGAACCAGATTATGAGCAATATCACACGCTGCTTTATTGTCACAATATAGGTGAATTGGTTGCCTAGGCAGACAACCCAAATCTTTGAGGAGAAGTCGTAGCCACAACGCTTCACATATGCCAAGTGCCATACCTCTAAATTCAGCCTCTGCACTTGATCGGGCAATAACATTCTGTTTTTTGCTTCTCCATGTAACGAGATTACCTCCTACAAAGGTGAAATAACCTGAAGTAGACCGCCTGTCATCTACTGCTCCAGCCTAGTCAACGTCAGTATACGCATCCATGCTTTGATAATCTTCATTTTTTGTGAACAAAATTCCCTTTCCAGGAGCAGACTTCAAATACCTCAAAATGCACATAACTTCATTCATATGTTGCTCTCCAGGATTATGCATAAACTGGCTAACAATACTCAATGCATAGGCAAGGTCTGGTCTTGTGTGTGCTAAGTACCTCAACCTTCCTACAAGCCTTTGGTATCGCCCTTTATCCATTGGTACTTGATGAGACTCAATACATAACTTCAGTCCTTCTTCCACTGGTGTATCAGCTGGTTGACATGCTGACATACCAGTGTCTTGTAACAAGTCTAAGGCATACTTTCTTTGAGACAGAAAGATCCCTTTATCAGATTGAGATACTTCGATCCCAAGGAAATATTTCAAGGAGTCGAGGTCTTTCATTTCAAATTCTCTAGACAAGTAACCCTGTAGGGCCTTCCTTTCTTCTGAGTCATTTCCTGTAACCACCATGCCATCCACATATACAATAAGTGCAGTAATCTTACCCTATTGTTTCTTCAAGAATAAAGTGTGGTTTGAATTGCTCTGATGGTAACCAAAGGCTTTCATAGACTTTGTGAACCTTCCGAACCACTCTCTCGAAGATTGCTTCAACCCATACAATGACTTCTTTAATCTGCACACCTTCCGACTATGCATTTCTGGTATCATGCATCCGGGTGGGAGTTCCATGTAAACTTCTTCGGACAACTCTCCAAGCATAAAGGCGTTCTTCACATCAAACTGTTGTAATGGCCAATCCAAGTTCCCAGCTAGAGACAACAAGACTTGTAATGTGTTGATTTTAGCTACAGGTGAAAATGTCTCTGTATAATCGATCCCATATGTTTGGGTGTACCCTTTTGCCACCAGTCTCGCCTTAAAGCATTCAATTGTACCATCTGCTTTGTATTTCACAGTATAAACTCACCAACATCCAACTGGTTTCTTTCCTGGTGGACGGTCGACAAGTTCCCAGGTTTTATTTACCTGCAAGGATTTCATCTCCTCATTCATAGTGAATTTCCACCTTGGGTCAACTAAGGCTTCCTGCACATTGTTAGCAATAGATACAGTAGATAATTGATTCACAAATCACTGATTTGATTCTGACAAACGATGGTTAGACACATAATGACTCATGGGATATTTGACTTTACTAGAAATTTTAGGTTCATATGTGGGTTTAGGGATACCTTTGGTGTGACGTTGTGGTAGTTGTTTTCTAGGAGCATCCTCAGCAAGCGATTGGTTTGGTGTATTAGTTCCCTGTGGTGTGAGGGACCTGGACGGAGGTGGAGCCACAACTTCAGTTTCTGGGTGTTCATCACTCCTTTGGTCCAAAGTTTCTGGGTGTTCACCCACTTCTTGAATGACAGTTTCCGAGAGTTCCCCATCTTCAAAGATGTCTAAGTTACCCACATCCAATTCCGAATCCACTTCTTGATCAACAGGTTCAGAGAGTTCCCCTCCTTCAGGTATGTCCAACTTACTCCCATCTTCAGATATGTGAACATCCACATCTTCAGGGATGTCAACATCATAGTCTAGAGTCTGGATTTCCTTTTGATACTCCCCCTGAAGTTCAGGCTCTGAGGAAAAATACATCGAATCTTCATGAAAAACTCCATCCAATGAAATAACCATTCGTCGGGTTGGAGGATGATAGCATTTGTACCCCTTTTGATAATCAACGTATCCTAGAAGGACACATCACAATGCCCGAGGAGTCAATTTGTTGCATTGATGCTTATGGAGGTGTACAAATGCTACGCAACCAAAGACGTGAGGAGGTAAATTTGGGATGGCTGGGGCAATAATTGCTTCGACGAGAGCCTGGGATGGTGTTTGGAAATCAATAGTGCTGGAGGGTACCTGGTTGATCAAATACGTTGCAAAGGTAAGTGCTTCTCCCCAATAAGATAACAACATATGGGATTCTATCAACGAAGAAGAAACAACCTCCAACAAGTGACGATTTGTTTGCTCGACCACCCCATTCTGCTGAGGTGTATTGGAACAAGTAGTTTGATGAATAGTTTCGTATGCTTCCAAATACTGTTGAAGTTCAAAACTTAAATATTCACCTCCATTGTCACTGCGGAGAACCTGAACCTGTGCATTGTACTGAGTATGAACCATTTTATGAAATTTTTGAAATAACAAGTTCACTTCCCCTTTAGATTTCATCAAGCACACCCAAGTCATCTTGGTATAGTCGTTAATAAAAGTAACACACCAACGTGATCCACCCAAGGTAGTGACTCTGGATGGACCCCAAACATCAGAATGTATGACCATAAAAGGAACCGGACTTTTATTCAAAGTTAATGGAAATGAAGCACGATGGCTTTTTGCAAGTTCGCAAACATCGCATCGGAAACTAGAAACATCAAATTTTGCAAATAAACGAGGAAATAATTTCTTCAGGTAACCAAAGGAAGCATGCCCTAGATGTCGATGCCATAACCAAATTTTAGATTTCCTCTTCTCCCCCTCAGAGCCATCCACTATGAAAGCTTGACGCAATTTGTCCGAACTCTTTGACACCAAGTCCAAGTAATACCGCTTCCCTTGCCTAACACCACAACCAATCATTTGCCTCATTCGAATATCCTTAAACACACAAAAATCAGGCCAAAAAATTACAACACAAAGTAAGGCAGTGGTTATTTGGGAAACTGACAACAGGTTATAATCCAAAGATGGAACAACTAAAACATAATCTAGATTCAAAGTATTAGTGACAGGCAAGGTTTTTTCTCCAATAACTTGGGCCGAAGAACCGTTGGCAGTGGAAACAAATTTTTGTGAGGACGGTTTAAGGGGTGAGACCTGTCTAGAATCAAATGTCATATGATCTGTAGCACCGTAATCAATTATCCATGCACTATTAGAATAAAGTGTAGACATATTTAAATCCTTACCACCATTACCTGCCACTACTGCTAATGCCGAGATCTGTCCCACAACATCATCCTCTTTCCTTGTTTCAACAACCATAGCATTGGAGGGTTTTTCAGAATTCCTCTTCATGAATCATGACTATGATCCCACCAGTTTGGATACCCCACAAGTTCAAAGCAGTGACTTTTGGTATGACCATTTTGATGGCAATGAGTGCATTTGTAGGAGGATTTATTGATACCAATAATGGTCTTAGGATGGCTGGGCCTTGTTTGGTCATGCTGGTTTTGAGGAGGTCAGTTCTGTAAGTTTTAAACCTGCGAAGTAAAGCAATGCATATATATTCTTAAGCA
>CBVK0101537425.1:0-14959 GCA_900067695.1 Picea abies | reverse complement strand
AACTCCGGGTGGTCTAGCCAGAATTTCTCAAACCTAAAAGGTTTCTTACCTGGGGTGGCCGAGATGTCCATCCTTAGTTGCAAGGGCCAATGATCTGACCCAGAGACATTTAGGATAGCTGATTCTATTGTAGTGCCTTCCAGCATGAGAGATTCGGATGTCAGGAATCTGTCTAGTTTGCAGGCAATTTGATGAATGCCCGTTCTTCTATTTGTCCAGGTGTACAAGCCGTTGTCCATGCCCAGATCAACTAGTTGAAGCTCGTCTATGAGAGTATTGAAGTCCCCAGAGTCCCGATCCAGTCGCCTAGAGTCGCCTCTTTTTTCCTCCAAACTGCGAATAATGTTGAAGTCACCGTCGACGATCCGGTTTCTGTACTGTGCTAGGCTGTTAACATATCGCAGGCTCCTGAGGAAGGCCTACTTGTCCCGGGGGTTGGTCGGGCCGTATACATTGGTCAAGTGTCCAGGCCTATTGGAGCCGATAAGCCTATAATCAGCAGTGATAGACCATTTAGTGGTAATGAAATTGTCCAGTATGACAACATTGGTGTTCCACAGGACGGCTAGGCCGCCCGATGTTCCTGTAGCATCTATTGAGACCGCCTTCCCCAATTTCCAGCAGAAGGGTAATAAATTGTCAATGTCTTCCGAAGTACATTTTGTTTCCTGTAGAAGCAAGATTTCTGGCTTTTCTGCTAATATCAGATCCCACAACAATTTTTTCTTGCTGCGTCCATTGAGGCCTCTGATATTCCATGTGATGATCTTCATGATGATAGGGGGTTGGGGAGAGGAGGAAAGCTATCCGAAATCAGGTTGATTTGTCCCGAGTTCACCATAAAGTTCCCTATTTCTTGTATGAGCTTGTTGGTCGATTTTCTACCCCTTTTCTTTTCATCTTTCTGGGTTTTGGCTGGGTTTTTTGATTGACTGCCCTGGATCCCTAGGATTTTGCTGGCCCGAGCTGAGGACCTAGCTGAGGAATTAAGGAACACTTTGTGAACCTTCCACAGTTGATCTCTGGGTATAGTGTAAAGTTTTTGTTGCCTGTAGGTGTTCTCCAGGTGCTCCAGATCCACTCCATCTAGGTCTTACTCTTCTAGCTCCATGTCCACCTCCCCATCGTCTATCTCTTGCTGGTTAGGGGCGGATTTGGGGAGGGAAGGGTCATACTCCTTTCCCTTGGTTGGATGATCCGTTCCTTGGTTGATAGATTGAGGAGCATTGCTCGGAGGTGGTATTATGGGGTTTTCAGGAATGATGGGGTTTTCCAGTTGGTTTTGCAAGTTGTCAAACTTATTTTTGGTTGAAGAATCTTTACTTACCTGAGATGGTTGCTTCCTTCTGCCTTGACTTCTTTTCCCTGCTAGTTGCATGAAGTCGTCCTTGTCCTTGCCGCTTTCTGGATTCCCTTCTTTTGGCGTCGCGTTGAGTGGGCAGTCTCTGAAGAGGTGACCATGCTCATGGCATTTCCTACAACGGAATGGAATATGCTCATAGTCGATGGTTTGAGACCAATCCTTTTCATGATATTCCAGCGTGATGGATCCTGGAAGCGGCGTGGCTATGTTCAGATATACACATATTCGTGCATAAGAGGTGTAGCGCCGATGCTTGGTGACCTCTGAAGATTTGACATAAATGCCAATAGTATTCCCAATTCCGGCCAGGACCTCCTCTAGCCAGAACTCCTGGGGTAAGGAGTATAACCTAATCCAAACTAGTGCATGGGAAAATTCCTCCTTCTCAGGGATGAAATTCTCATTCCAGAATCTTAAGAAGAGTCTTGCCGAGTTGTAGAAATATGGCTCTCCATCAAAGATGCAATTGCGATCCTCCAGGTTGTGGAATATAATCGTGAAAAAACCCTTGGATCCCAGTTGTAATTCATAATTCCCTCTCGGCTTCCACCAGTATTGTATCCATTTGACCAGATCTCTTTCCAAGGGCCAAAGCCCAAGAAATTTACCCACCAGGGCGTGGTCCCTCATATATTGCTTCTGCACCTCTATCCTTGGCGAGCTGATAACATATTTCGGGGCTTGCGGTGCCTATGGAGTACATTTACCCGACATCCATGGAGTCGAGGCTCGTCTAGGGGTATTTTCCTTCTTAGGGTCTATTTCCATCTCTCTGTCTTTGAAGGTCCCATCCTCCAGCAGCTCCGCGCGCAGATTTGGTGGCGTCTCAAAGGTCGACCGCTTCAACCCTTCAGTGGAGTCATCATTCGTCATGACATGGCTGTAGGAGGCACCTAGCGGCTCCCCCTCCTTTCGATTCATGAGCCCCCATGGGGCCACATATGCGGTGCCACAGATCAGTGCCGAAGAGTTCTAAACCCTAGTTTGTAGAACACTATTTCGTTGTACTCTTTGTTCAGATCTTAATTAATTTTAATAAAAAATATGATGGTTTTACTATTGAGGATAGTTCTGGTTATTATTTTTTTGGACGGTGAGCTTTGGACAAGTTGATTATTCATCATTTTTGGATGTTTTCATAGAAGTATTATTTTTGGCGCAGCATATGGTATATTTAGACATATTTATGACAACCTTTTTTACTTAGACAACAATCTGATATATTTATTTTTAATAAATATATTTATCATTCGGCAAGGGGGATATGTTAAAGTTTAATAAAAAAGGTCAGTAGGGGTCCCCACCTATTAATCAGTATTTATTCTATCCTTATCATTAAATATTATTATTAATCAATTATGAGTTGTCCCATTAACTAAAATTAGTTAATGATCTAACTAAAATTAGTTGAAATTCTCAAACTACTTTTTGGAGAAATGAAATAATATTTCAAGGGAAAAGCAAAAGGGAGAGTGATAGAGAGATAATGTTTTCTCTTGATTCTTAAGTGAGATCACTTTACTATTTCATTCATCTATGAGATATATAAGTGATAATAACTTATTTTTGATAGCAAGATCCTACTGAAGGTGGCAATAAAGAGAACCAAGAAGTATTGATTTGTTGATATACTTCACAAGGTTGAACATATGTCTTTGATATTTTGTGGGTTCTTATTAGATCTATGGATTAGTTTTTCAGTTTTGATTAAGGACTTTGTGCATATTCAAGGCAGTGGAATTTGTGGCCTATCATTTCATCTTTGTTTCAGTCTTGGTTTCACGTAAAGATACCAGTAGCCTCTGTATGATGTAATATACCATATTTGATTACTAAGACTCATTATGGTCCTTAACTTTTGGGTGTGAAGAATGTTGATGGCTATATTTCATATTTGAATAAATAAAATCTTTGGATGGTTTTAAAGTCTCGTTTGAGTTACTGTGTAATATTGTATCATATTTTTATTTCTAAAGTTGTTCAAAAATTCAAAAATATTTTATATTATAAATATTTTCTCCTTCTTTGACATACTACAATTATAAAAGATAGCATTAATCCCAAGGACATATTTCTTAAGGATCAACAGATTATTTTTGTAAAAGGGGCTATAAACATAGGGTGATAATCCTGACTATTTTTCCCTATCCAAGCAGAGTTCAAAAATGTTGGTATTAGGATAAGGCCATTCCTTTTCATCAACACATCATATACAAATGTAAAATCAAATTCATCAAAAAATTATGGGAAATCTTCTTGCATGGAATCCTCATGCTCCCACATAGCATCACCAGGATTGTAGCATGTCCATTGGACCTTTACTGGGCCAATGGCCTGGTTCCAGAGGACTTTGACCTTCTTATTCAATATGTGTACTGGTTGGACCCAAAATCTACCCTCACACTTCACTTGGATCACAGTCCAATAAATTACATGGTTACGATTAGGAACATACTTTTTAAGCACATTCACATGAAACACATTATGAATGCACATGGATGTAGACATTGCAAGCATGTATGCAACATGACCAATCCTCTCTAGGATTTCAAGTAGTCTATAATATCTCCTACTAGTTTTGGGAAGCTTCCCAATTTCAGTGAACTCTTTTTAGGTTTCACTTTCAAGAAGACATGCTTTCCCACTCTGAATTCTCTATGTGTTTTGCCTTTGTCTGCATAAAAAAATTTCCTATCTTGTGTGACCTTTAAATTTTGTTTGATTTTCACCATATGCTCTTCCATTTCCCTGAGTAACTATGGCCCAATGATGGCTCTATCATTTAGTTTGTCCCAAATCACATGTGTGTTACACCTCCTACCATACAATGCTTCAAATGGGCTTATCATCAAAGATGTATGGCCAATTCAACTAGATGAATATAATATTCCCACCTAGAAGGATTATACATCACATACATTCGCAACATATCTTCAATCACATGATTGATCCTATCTATTTTCCCATCTGACTCTGGGTGATATGTTGTACTAAAATTTAAATTTGTCCCAAATCATTTAAATAATCCTTTCCAAAAATATGACATGAACTTGGGATCTCTTTCAGAAATAATTGCCTCAGGCACACCATGTAGCTTGGAAATTTTACTCATGTAAATATCTATGATGTTGGTTTCCTTGCGAGTTAGCTTCATTGGAATAAAATAGGAAGCCTTAGTTAATTTATCCACCACCACCATGATGGAATAGTATTTCCTTATAGTCCTGGGAAGTTCAGTAATGAAATCAATAGTTACAACTTCCCATTTCCACTTAGGAATGGGAAATGGTTTTAGAAATCTAGTTGGATGTCTATGCTCATCCTTTACCTTTTGACATTCTATACATATAGCTATATAATCATCCACCTCTTATTCATTCATAGCCAAAATTATTGGTCCCATATAGCTACAATGGTATTTTGGTACCCTAGATTCCCAACATAGGGTACATTGTGCATTTCTTTCAGCACTAAATTTTTCATCTCTTGGAATTTAGGTACATATACATTTCCCTTGTACATCAGGACTCCATCCTCTTTCATCTCGTAATCCTTAAATTTTTGTTGAAATATACCTTGTTTCAATGCTTCCTTTATTTGCAAATATTGTTGATCTAAATTTGCAGCTCCCATAATTATGTCTTTTAAATCAGACATGTACATGCTAATCATTGTAGCATGTATCTCATGCACTCTCTTGTTGAGTGCATGAGCCACTTTATTTTCCTTTCCTTTGATATTCTTTATATCAAATTCATATTCACTAAAGAATTCAATCCATTTAACTTTTCTAGCATTTAAAGTTGGTTGTCCAAACAAATACTTTAGACCACTATGGTCTATCATCAACTCAAACTTTTTGCCCATGATATAATGCCTCCACATATTTAAGGCATGAACTATGGTTGTCAATTCTAATTCATGTGTAGCATAGTCCCTCTCATGATATTTCAAATTTCCTGACTCATAACATACCACATGCCTATTTTGTGTAATGATTCCACCAAGCCCTTTCTTGCATGCATCATTGCACACAATGAAATCCTCCTCAGGATCAACAATCTTCAATATCAGTTCACTTGTCAATAAATTCTTCAATTGTTTAAATCCTTCTTCACATTCATAAGTCCATTTGAATTTCATACCCTTATTTTGCAAAGAAGTGATTGGGTGGGAACTCTTTGAAAACCCTTCAATAAATGTCTTGTAGTAATCTACAAGTCCCAGGAATGATCACCTTTGATACAGTCTTTGGTGATGGCCATCCTCTATTGTATTTTATCTTCTTAGGGTCCACTTCTATCCCTTCCTTTAAAATAATATGGCCCAAATAATGGATCTACCAATGATAAAAACAAGCACTTACTCAACTTGGCATACAATTGATTCTCTCTCAATACATGTAGCACCATACTTAAGTGTTTCTCATGTTCTTCTTAAAACTTAGAATAGATTAAAATATCATCCAAGAAAATAATCACAAACTTGTCAAGATACTCTCTAAATGCTCCCTTCATCATACATATGAATATATATGTTGCATTTGACAATGAAAATGGAACCACTATAAACTCATAATGACCATACCTTATTCTAAATGTTTTCTTACTAATATATTCTTCTTTAATTCTCACATGATGGTATCATAGCTCATCCTGGTTCACACGCCTATAAAAACATATGTAAATATACACAATACAACCTGGTGGTATTACAAGTAGTCCAAGAATATTTTCCATAAACTTTTTTCCATTGTACAAGTGTTGACTACAATGTTGAAGTAGTCTTGGAATCTCATCCATAAACCAAGGCCCCATGTACAAGTACTAGCCTCAATTTTAATGTGATCCAAGAAGCTCCACCATAAGCCCATGTCCCATGTCAAGTTGCTCATGATGAATCTCAATTGATGACTCTTGAATCTAATGAATCATTAATAAATATGTTCCAGATGCCCACCATGGTCATCTAGATCTAAATAAATAAAACCATCCATGTCCAAAATATCATCCACATAGTTTTAAAAGGTTCGTTGTGGAGATAGAAGGAACACTATCATAGGAGAATATCCAAGTTGAAAACTAGTAGTCATAATCTTCTCCCAACTTCCCTCAATGGTGTTCTCTATACAAGGTGGAGTGGAGCCATCAAATAGAAGGTGAAATTAGTTGTCTTCCTAGAAATTATAGTTGTCCATGTACCATTCTTCACAATATTCTTATAAATCCTACCAAGCATACAATTGCATTTTATACTCAAAGTCAATGAAAGGATATGTTGGTTTAAAGAAATTAATATCCCTAATTTGTGTTGATTTTACCTAAGCCTCCTACACTTTTACTTGATCCCCCTACACTACTCTTACTCTATCCTATTGCAATTGTTCTTTCATATCCTACAATGCCTGTATTACAAACATTTTATCCTTCCATTTCATGTTCCTCAATAGTGGCATTCATTAGTTATGTTAGGGTTTTAAAGTGGAAAATTTTAAATGGATCTAACTTCCTTAATAGTGATCATAACTATTTTCATAACCCCAATCTAGAAATTCCACCTCCACTATGTGTAGAATGGTGTTGGTACCACTATAGTTGGGCTCATAAATGGAGAGATAATCACATGAAAATCATTTTTCCATGGGGTTTTTAGAATTTGTATGGAGTTATACCTTTCAAAGGGGTTTCCATAATTAATATAATATAATCTTCATGGGTAGTGTTGCATCCAAGAATTGGATTACGGGAAATTCCCATGAAAATCCCTTCCAAGTGAAATCTCTGCCATGAGTATGGCTACTTTGACATACACAATGAAAATAGAGTTTCCCTCCAACCCCCCTAGATAAATAAATGATAATGATTACAAGGATAAAACACACATATCCATCTCCCCATTTACCCAATATTTAATTCCCTCTTTAACGTCCTTGTGAGCTCTAACTAATAAATTTGAGGTTTTGGATGAGGATGCTAAGGATATATAGAAGGATGAGGGAACATAGATGTTGATAAGGAAAAGAAATAAGGAAATGAACAAAAACTCCAAGAAGAAACAAATAATACCCACTTTCAAGAGGAGCCAAACATTGACCCCCAAATCCCTATACATACTTGGATCCTCAAACAACCTCTTGGCCACCTACCTACAATTCATAGAAGGAAGACAAGGATAACCTAGAAGAAGGGAATATGATCATAGAAAAGTAATGGGATCATAGTGCTCATTGTAAAAAAATTAAAAGGAAGCATAAGTAAAAAATACACTTCCTACTTTAATCAATAAGAGAAGAATGTGAAGAAACTCTAAACAAACAATTGTATAAAGAAAATAAAAGAGTGTTCTGTTCCTTGTTAGTTGAAATAGAATATTCAAAGCAAAACATACAAAATATAGTTATATAAAGAAAATAAACAGAGAAAGATAGATGTAAATATAGTTGTGGAAAGTAAATTAACAAAACCAAAATTGGAAGTTAACAATAATAAGAAAACCTTTATTGATATTCAAAACTGGATGCAATGTTCACTTGCCTCTTTGAGAGGGCAACTTACAACATAAACAGATCTACAAATACAATAATATTCACTTGAAAACTAATTACAAAGCTTCCACTACTATATATAGTTTCTAGTTGAACAAAACCCTAACCACCTAGTGGACTTCCATAAATCATGTCTCAACCACTAACAAGCAAACCTTCTTTAATAAGGCCACTTACATTTATTTATTTCATGTCACTCTACCATATCATGAGGTTTTATTTAATAAACATTTCCTTCAATACATTAAGTAAAAATCTATTCCAATAATTAGGGGAGCTAGGGTGGGACCCTAACATGCCCTCCCCCTTACAAAGCAGCCTTGTCCTCAAGGATATATATGAGGAAATTGGTGGATAATATTTTTTGGTTCCCATGTATCATATTTAAGTTGTGTATCCTTCCATTGGAACATAATTTCTTCGATAGCACATTAGTGAAGGAAACACTCATGTTTGTCCAAAACTACTTGAGACTACAACCAAATGGAACCATCCTCATCCAATTCGAAAAGGTTAGTTTGAGCTCTACAATTGGACCCAAGCACTTTTTTCAAGTAAGACACGTGAAACATTGGGTGGAGCTTGTAATGGCCAGGCAGAGCCAATTTGTAAGTCATTAGACTTATACATTTGACTTATACATTTGACTCTAGTATAAGGTCCATAAAACCTAGGAGCTAAATTTTGGTGACTCTTCTCCTTGAGTGAAGTTTATAATAGGGTTGGAAACACAAGAAAATTTGATCCCCTTCATCAAGATGATGTTTTAAGTGATGTTGATTAGCTTTTTTCTCCATGTGATTTTGATCAGAAACCAAATTATCTTTGAGGGTATGAAGAATTCTAGCAAACATTGTTACAGTGTTATCCACCTATGGAACCTTAGAGAGGTATGGTAAGTATGCAATCATTGATAGGGAAAGTTGTCCATAGAACACCTTAGAGGTCATTTTAGTAGCACTATGATAGGTAGTTTCTACCACCATTTAGCCAGGGTTAACCCCTAGACCCATTGGGATTATCCTTCTAAAGAAAAAAAAAATGTAAATAAGCTTCCAACCATTTGTTGATTGCTTTCATATAGCCATCGTTTTGGGGATGATATGTAATGTTGAGATTTAATTGGCTACCTTGAAGCCAAAAAATCTCCTAAAATAAATTGCTAGAATGGATGATTTTAGGGGCTAAATTTCACTCATGGGCTAATTTTCCATAGTTTTTCCCAAAAAAAGATTTGTTATTCTAAAAATGATTTGCCCAAATTCTATAAGATGAAATTATTTTACCTTAAAAATCGCCAAAATTTTATACAAACTATATCAAATCCTTATAAATTAGAATATTTTTACAAAAATATCGCCAAACATTTTATAGTTGGAATATGAAGACTATATATAGTTTCTAGTTGACCAAAACCCTAACCACCTAGTGGACTTCCATAAATCATTTCTCAACCACTAACAAGCAAACCTTCTTTAATAAGGCCACTTACATTTATTTATTTCATGTCACTCTACCATATCATGAGGTTTTATTTAATAAACATTTCCTTCAATACATTAAGTAAAAATCTATTCCAATAATTAGGGGAGCTAGGGTGGGACCCTAACATGCCCTCCCCCTTACAAAGAATCCTTTTCCTCAAGGATATATATGAGGAAATTGGTGGATAATATTTGTTGGTTCCCATGTATCATATTTAAGTTGTGTATCCTTCCATTGGAACATAATTTCTTCGATAACACATTAGTGAAGGAAACACTCATGTTTGTCCAAAACTACTTGAGACTACAACCAAATGGAACCATCCTCATCCAATTTGAAAAGGTTAGTTTGAGCTCTACAATTGGACCCAAGAACTCATTTCAAGTAAGACACGTGAAACATTGGGTGGAGCTTGTAATGGCCAGGCAGAGCCAATTTGTAAGTCATTAGACTTATACATTTGACTCTAGTATAAGGTCCATAAAACCTAGGAGCTAAATTTTGGTGACTCTTCTCCTTGAGTGAAGTTTATTATAGGGTTGGAAACACAAGAAAATTTGATCCCCTTCATCAAGATGATGTTTTAAGTGACGTTGATTAGCTTTTTTCTCCATTTGATTTTGATTAGAAACCAAATTATCTTTGAGGGTATGAAGAATTCTAGCAAACATTGTTATAGTGTTATCCACCTATGGAACCTTAGAGAGGTATGGTAAGTATGCAATCATTGATGGGGCAAGTTGTCCATAGAATGCCTTAGAGGTCATTTTAGTAGCACTATGATAGGTAGTTTCTACCACCATTTAGCCAGGGTTAACCCCTAGACCCATCGGGATTATCCTTCTAAAGAAAAAAAAAATGTAAATAAGCTTCCAACCATTTGTTGATTGCTTTCATATAGCCATCGTTTTGGGGATGATATGTAATGTTGAGATTTAATTGGCTACCTTGAAGCCAAAAAATATCCTAAAAGAAATTGCTAGAATGGATGATTTTAGGGGCTAAATTTCACTCATGGGCTAATTTTCCATAGTTTTTCCCAAAAAAAGATTTGTTATTCTAAAAATGATTTGCCCAAATTCTGTAGGATGAAATTATTTTACCTTAAAAATCGCCAAAATTTTATACAAACTATATCAAATCCTTATAAATTAGAATATTTTTACAAAAATATCGCCAAACATTTTATAGTTGGAATATGAAGGATTAGTAAGATTCGCCAATCACAATGGATTTATGCATGCCATGTAGTTTAAAACTATTTTCCATGAATACTTTTGCTACTATGGAGGCTTTGAATGGATGTTGTAAGGAACATAAGTGAGAATATTTGTAAATTTGATAAACAACTACCATTATTAATGGTTTGTGCCTGATTTTGGTAACCCCATAATGAAATCCATATAAATTTTACCCTAAGTGGTGGAAAGAATGGGTAAGGGTTGTAATGCTCCTGGAGGCCTTATTGTTTCTCCTTTGTGCCTTTGGAGAGTATCTCATTATGTCATAAAGGTGCATATGTCCTTCTTCATACCTTCCCAAAAGATGAATCTTAATCATTTCATATGTTTTTTGAAACCCATGATGAACTATTGTGAGAGGGGAGTGTAATTTAGATAACAATTTGATTTAAAGGAGGAATTTTAAACCAAAACAATATAGCCTTTATAATGGATCTCATCATCCTACCAAGTGTAGAATGGGTGTGTCTATGGGTTGAACTGTACCTAAAGGATCATGTGCATGATCTTGGAATATATTAATCATTCTTTATGTACCACCTATATCCATGGCACTAGGAAATATAAGGAAAATAGGGACCCTTCCTCCTCATACTTCCTAGAGAGACCATCAACCACCACATTTTCCTTTCCCTTCTTGAAGATAATATCATAGTCATAGCCTAGCATTTTTGTGACCCACTTTTGTTTCTTTAGGGGGGACAAGCTCTGCTCTAGGAAATATTTCAAGCTATGATGATATGTGTTCATATGTAGATCATGCCCCACTAAGTAAGGAAACCACATTAAAAAGGATATTGTTTGACCTTGCCGCATGGATTTCAAGTTCACAGACTAGGGTTTTCCATCCGATATATTGTCTACAGTGGAGGTGGTTTAGTTTTTCCATCATTTTTTCTAGCACACTATGGAGGATTAAAAATTACCTATGGATAGGACATCATTTCTTTGGAGTCAATCTTTTGTTCGGATTATAAATTTATTAGCTTCTAGAAGCACATGTGGGCTTTATCCCTGGATAAATCTTATCCCTCGATGGAGACATGAGGTGAAACGATAGACAAAGGTTCCTCAAAAGTTCTGGAGGTAATTTACAACTTTCAAGGTGGTGTATATCCATGCTTGTTTGGAAATAAATATGGATTTTCCCCTCTCTTGGATGACAAAAACTTTGTTTCCTCTCCTTGGTAGGACCACAACTCAGTTTTTCTCAACCATCAAATGGAGCCCCAAACCCCACACTCTGATGAAGCCCCTATCCAGGATCTGTCTCATTTAATTTCCCCTCCTATGAGGAAGAAACAAAGGTGTATTTGGGCTCGCAAGGAAAAAAATAGGATGGTGTTAGGGGAGGATGCCTCAGTGGAAATTACTCCATATTTATTGGGTAAAGCAATAGTAGGTCACTTTTGTGGTAATATTCTCCACCTCAAAATTCTTAAGCATTGGTTGGATGAATCATGGGCTCCAATTATTGGATATAGGCCATGTTTTCATGTCTTGGTTAGGGGTCAGTTATGTTTCCTCTTTCAATCCCTAGAAGATATGTGTTCCATTATTAAACATGACTGGATCTAGGGTTCTTCAGGCTTGGTTCTTTAGGAATGGGGAGTTAATTTTGACCCCAGACGTGAACATGTCTCTTCTCTGGTGGTGTGGATTATTCTTCCCAGGCTTTTGATGATGTTCTAGCATGAAAAAATATTGGAGTACATTGAAAACAAAGTGGGAATATTTATCAAGCTAGAAAATGGTTGGAATACCAAGACAGGTCGCAAGTGGGCATGGGTGAAGTTGGAGGTAGATATGAAGGAAATATTACTAGAATAAATTGAACTGGTAGTCAAGGGATTTTCTTGGTTGTAGAGGATCAATTATTGGCATGTTTCATTCAGGTGTTTCAGTTTCCATAAGGTTGGGAAACATCTAGACTAGTTCCCTTCACCCTCTAGAATGAGGTTCTCATTAAAAAAGGTTTTGAAACCAAAGGAAATTCATTTGGAGGCTCGTGAAGTGGATAAATGGCTCAAATTTGACCACTCATCAGCTCATCCAACTGATAAGCAATCAGGCTCGCTAGGGTCAGAATTGGAACCAAGGCCTTCTCCGACTAATTCTCTAGAAGATACACTAGGTAAGTCCATATTCCCCCCCATTATTCCTTCAATAATTTAATTTTAAACTGATGAATATGATTCTCCTATCCCTAATCCATTTTTGACTCCCATCCTACCTCCCCTGATTAATTCTATGTCTTCCCCCTCTTGTCCTAATTCATTCGTTATGACATCATAAGTATCTCCATCACATGATGAGGCTCTATGTGAGGAGACTCAAGCTCCAAATCATTTTCCTCCTGACATTATTATAGATATTGGTAAAGGGGAGGGTATTTAGAGTCAACCTATAGACTCAAAAGTTTTTGGGATAAAAATTTGTGTTATCCATTTCCACTCTTCAGGTTTCCTACTTCACTCCTTGATAAAACTGAAAGAGGATGAAGACATTGGTGAGGGTATTTCTATAGAGAATATGATTTCACCCCAGGTGGAACATAAATCCCACTTTTCTCTAGCTCAATTACAAGCAAAAAAGGATATTGTAAGTGACAAGCAAGACACTATTCTCCAGGCCCTTAGAGAAGAGAATGCCCATGCAAAGGGTAAGCCATTATCTGCATGTATTTCAATGTTTGTGGGGTCATGGGTTTCCCCAAGTTGCTAGCCCTAAAAATACTGGTGAAAACTTGCACTCTTGATGTAATCTTGCTCCAAGAAACTATGTGCATTGGCTCTAAGGTTGTAGAGACTATTTCCCCTTGGATGAAGGATCGGTCGTTCTACTCTCTTGATTTGGAAGGTCGATGTGGGGGTCTTGTGATGACCTAGAGCCCTAACCTAAAGGTTATTTATTCCTCTTTTATAAACTCACATATTTTAGTTGACTTGGAAGTATGGGATTTGGCCTCTTATTTCCTTATAATCAATATCTATGGTCCTTATATGGATTAAAAAAACCCTTCTTGAAAGAAATAACTTCCTCAATCGCCCTTTCTAGTGACAATGTTAGATTGGGGGGAGATTGGGGGGTGACCTTAACTTTACCTTGTCCCTCAGAGAAAGTTTTGGCTCACACCCATCCAATGACCGACTATAAGTTTCTTTGCACACTTCCTAGAAGATTTTCATCTGGTAGATCTTGAACCTCCAAATATCTCCCCCACTTGGAGGAATGGAAGGAAAGCTAAGAGAGGGGTCTCTAAATGACTAAATAGATTCTTGATTTATGATTCCCTAGTGGAAGGTACTTGGAATTTGAAAACTTAGATTGGCACTAGAGGCCTTTCAAACCACCTTCCCATATTTATGAAAATGGAATCCAAAGAGAGAAAGCCTCCAACTCCTATGAATTTCAATCATGTATGGCTAGTAGAAGAAGAATATGGAACATTAGTATTTTAAACATGGTCTCACCTTCATAATGAGCATGATCATTTTAATGCAACAAGTTCATGACAATTTGCAAAAAATTTAAAAAGTTATGAAAGAGTGGGCGTCAAATTTTAATCAGCCTTCCTAAGAAACCCTTAAGGAGAATCAACACAAGATCAAATCCATTTTCAAATACAACATCTATGGTATTTTCTCAGATGAGGAGGTGTAAATCCTAAAGTATTTGTTGGACCTTAGAAATTACCTTTTAGCTAAGGAAGAAGCTACTTGAAGGTTAAGAAGTCATCATGTTCATCTTGGTGAAGGTGAGAACAACACAAAAACAATTAACAATTATGGAAATTACTAAAAAAAACTAAACACCATATGTAAGGTCTCCAAATCAGATGGGAGCTTAGACAAGACAATTGAGGAAAAGGTGGAAGCTGCCAGAAATAATTTTATCTATGTATTCAAGGAGTCATTTGGATGTCCTATCAAGGATTTGTTAGAAGTTCTCAAACTATTCCCAAAGGTCTTCACTGAAGAGATGAATGAAGCTTTGGAAGATGAGGAATCAGAAGTTGAGTTAGAATCAACCCTTTTCTCTATGAATAAAAGAAAAATCCATGGACTAGAAGGCCTACTAGTTGATTTATATATGAGGTTTTTTTACCTATTAAAAGATGATCTTTTGAAGGTGGTATAAGATTCCAAATGAAGTGGGAAAATCTCGGGGACAATGAACTCAACTTTTTTAGATATTATTCCCAAAAGAAGGGTGTAGTCTCCTTCAATGAATATCCAATTGCATGTTGTAATGTTCTATATACGTTGGTTTCTAAAATCATAGAAAATAGACATAATCCTATCCTGAGTGAAATAATTTATAAGG